>NJRQ01000037.1:551239-575201 GCA_003063805.1 Aphaenogaster ashmeadi | reverse complement strand
CTCTCTCTCTCTCTCTCTCTCTCTCTCTCTCTCTCTCTCTCTCTCTCTCTCTCTCTCTCTCTCTTGTTTCCTTCTCTCTCTTGCCCAGCGAAAAAGCCTTTTTGCGTGCGCCTTTTTGTGACAAAAGTACAGCCCACGTGCGTGTCGCTCATCTATTTTAAGACACAATGCTTTATGAGATTCTGAAAAGTGAATAGTAAATCATATAGAGCGATCATCTTGATAAAATTATTTGTTGGATAAAATATAGTTTAGGCAAAGATGTGACACGAATATAGGCCGTACATTTCGCACAATTCAACGTGGATTCGTATCGCATTGGGCCATTTGCAGGGGTACAAGGGGGAAATGTGTGACACGATGGGAGGAATAAGTAGATTAGTCTCTAACAGGCCGCTGGGATGATCGGCATAGCAAAAAGCAACGGCTCGTAAGTATTGGCCACATTGAAGAGTAACTTCTGATAGCGTTCGGCTTGAATAAATCGAGAATTTCAGCATCTCGAAAGAGTAGGTAATCACGAAATGGGAGAGGAGAGACACTTAGAAATCAGTTTTTCGACATGGAGATAGAAAAATTCACGTACAAAATGTCAGAAAAACGGATAAAGAAGGAGAGAGAAAAAGAGAGAGAGAGAGAGAGAATTTTGCGCAAGAGAGAAAGATAGATAGAACAAAAAACAGGAGAACGAGCGAGAGAAAGAGAGCTAAGAGTTACGACACAGAAATCTCCAACTTGATCCGTAGATACCAAAGATACCTGTGAGCCCAATGAAAAAAAAATGTATAGAACGTAACAAGATACACGGTGGTTGCAATCTTCGGCGGTTTCGCCTCCAACGAGAATCACGAGATGCTCGCCGCGTTTTAAGGAGGAAGCGCATTCTGAAATCCTCAATCAAACACTCAAGTGTAACGCCTCGCCTCGTTCGAAGTGCGGAGAGCGAGACGATGCAACGGGATACGCAAAGAGTGCAACCACCGGGCGAGGTAATATAATCAGGGTAAGAGTCCACCAACCCGGCAAGCAAAAAGATATATATATCCACAAGGCACATTTATTAAACATGATCGTTCTCACCGTCGATATAAAATCGTCGATATACAGAAAGTGTATACAGGAGATAAAAAAAAGAGAGATATACCGCGTGTGTATGTGGGTGTGTGTATGTGTGTGTGTGTCAGTGTGCGTATGCATGGATAAACACGTGTATACCGCGTGCGTGTGTCCTACGTCTTCGGGGGAAAAAAAAGAAAAAAAAAGGAAAGAAATCTTGAGGAGGAAGACATCGGCGGAGATGAAGAAACGTGGAGATAATGGGATTTCTTTTCTAAGCTCGCGTTAATTTGTCGTTACGCTAGGACATCTTCACGCTCTCGACATACACCTGTGCCAGAACACTCCGAGATGCATCCCCTACGGAAACGATGCGAGAGGCGATCGGTTGGCGCACCTCATTGTTCCTCGCCGATTCCTCGTCGTCCGGCACACAACGGTTCAACAATATATCGAACAATCGGTGGCAACGTCGGCGTATCTCGCATCGTCTCGCTGTGTCTCGCTAATCTCTACCGATTAATGCTACGTGAAGTCGAGTCGGGAGATATCGGTCCCGATATTTTAGGGATGTCGGAGAAATGCACGCCCCCCGGTTCCTTAATCCCAGGACGCCGGTTCAGAATATCGGCAGATAATCGCGCCGCGTCCTCGCCGTCGAAGATTTCTACATTCTCTGGCAACTGACGGTGCCAATCATTGTCTCAGCCCGTTGCAAAATCGTAGTTAACGCCGGCTATCTCACCCTCAGCGTCCCGGGATTAAACGAACGATCGTTTTACCGTGCAAATTGTGCTCGATACTCGTTCCTTCTTTCTTTTCTTTTTTTTCGAACGGCCCTCAATTATCTTCGAGTAAATTATCCTCTGAAACAGTTACGTTATTAATACCAAGAATACCGGGATCGAGAATGTTAAATGCGTAATAACAGGTACTTTACTGCAACTGCCACGACAAGATGGAAATAAAATTGTATCAAGACACTTGCTACCACCGATTCTGCACGGTAGTGCCACCGCATCGCGGCACGGAAAGTGGCCGCGCAGGATAATTATAGGATCACGCGTTGAAAAAAGGAGAGATAAACGGGAAACTTGTTACAAGGTGGTTCGGGAGAAAGGAGCGCGAGAGGCGTTTTTTTTTTTTCGTTGGATAAAACGCAACGCCCGGAGAGACAGCTACCGACTGTAATATATGTAACCGTGTGCGAGGGGGGGAAAAAAGAAAAAAAAAAGAAAGAGAAAGATCGGATCCGTTATGCAATCGCTCGCAGGTACGACTGGAGGAAAGTTACATATCCCTCCATGAAACCACACGACATGCAACCAGAATCGTTTCGCATACCCGCGGACACATTAGGCCGCGAGATAGTAATTATGACCGACAGGGGTCTGTGTCTATAGCTATAATATATGTCCCCCACTATTCTAATAACACATATATGTATATAAAAAAAACGTGGCAAGAGAAAGAAGTGAAATTACCATAAACAACACTTCGCGATCCGCACGACAGACTCGAGGATCGGCTTCGCGAGAGGACCGCTCTCCTCTCCTCGCGGAGCGCGTTCGTTTGCGAACAGTGGAAGCCCGTTTATTGGCGTGGCAGTGCGTGAGGTAATCCGGCCGCCTTATGTCCATTTCTACCAATGTAGATCAACTTTAATCTCGGTTTAACTTACTCTTTAACTTCTTCTAGTTCTAATGTTTATTTCTACCAATGTAGATTAATTTTAATCTCGATTTAACTTATTCTTCATCGTTTTCTAATTCTTGGAACTAGAAAAAGATAAAGAGTAAGTTAAACCAAGGTTAAAGTTAATATACATTGGTAGAAGTGAACTTACATTGTGAACAATACAAGTTTACTTACATTGTGAACTTACAAGTGAACTTACATTGAAGTGAATCTACATTGGTAAAAGTGACTTACATCTATTTCTATCAATGTAGATTAACTTTAACTTCGGTTTAACTTACTCTTTATCTTTTTTTAATTCTTAGAACTGAAAAAAGGTGAAGAGTAAGTTAAACCGAGACTAAAGTTAATCTACATTAGTAGAAATTGACATTAAAAAAAGATAAAAAGTAAGTTAAACCAAGATTAAAGTTAATCTACATTGGTAGAAATGGACATTAAGAGAATAAAATCGGCGAGATGCGTCCTCCCAGCGAAGCCGATGCTCGATTCCACCTGGTACACCAAATCTATCCATCCGTCTCAATGTGTGTGATCTCACCAACTACACTATCACAAAGGTATTAGGCCGTAAGCCAGCTTTGAAGGAGTAAATACCGCCGACACCACAGTTAAATCACAAGCCGCGAGAGCGTATACAGAGATACGGCGTGTTTTTAATTCCGCTTTCTTCGTTCTCCGCTATCGGATACTCTCCAAAACCAAAATCCGGTTATTAATGCACATACTCAGTATACTAAGATATTATCCGTCACACACAATAGAATTAATGCTGGATCACATCCGTGTGTATACGTGATTATTGACGATATTGTACCAAATGCAGTGAACGCTATGTGTACGAAAAGTGTGCGTGTGTGTGTGCGTGTGTGTATGTATATTTTCCCCAAGTATAAAATAACAGAGCAAAACGGATCTTATGTGCTTTGTTATATAGGATACTGATTCACATATATTAACTTTCTAGTTTAAATCAAAGCTTGCATGTTACAATCCTTGAGCGAGAAAAATAGACGAGAAAGAGATAGATTCGCGACGAAGTCAATTAAGAGCAAACTGCTATTCGTTCGCAAATAACTAGTGACAAATTTTTTATTTACACACAGATTGTAACATACATGCGTGTAATAGATGCCACGTATAAAAGAATCTATTATACGTCCGAATTAGAACTTTAGAATATATAACATTGGATGGAATGTCCATTTTACACTTAACACTAATAAAATATTTCTAGCAAAATATATAAATCATTTTTTTATATATTTATATATATATTATGTATATGTATATATATATATATATATATACAAATATATACACATACAAATATATATATGTATATATAAACAGATATTTCTGATAGTATCGACTTGCAGGCTTCTTTCAAGACAATAAGCATTTTCGTTGAGCATTTTTCACAGATACTAGTAAGTCATAAGCATCCAAAATTATTTAAATCATTCAAATATAAAATAGCGTGTGCGATGTGTTATTATGAAATCATATATGACATTAACAAAACTTTGCAATGATTATTCTCGTGAAAGAATCACAGACTTTAACATTTGAAATATTGATAAGGAAACATCTGTGATAAAAAATGCTTGGAAAATATTAATCTTAGTGTCCCAAATAACTCCTGGCTTTCGGTAAAATACAGAAATAATCTGCGTATACACTATGATAATTCTGAGACGCTCTGTATATATATATATATATGTATATAAAAGGGAGCGCGTATGCGTGTATGGATCATAGAATTCTGAGAGCTAGGCAAAGTACTTCGTGTTCACATTGTATAAGATAAGGCACTTGGTTACGCTCACGTAAGAGCGTTTTCTGTACGTGATCTTCCATAGGTACTTCGTGAACACGCGATTACGAAAGGACATATGCGCACGCCAAATGGAATTTTATATACCACTATCAGTACAATTAACATGCTTACCGAAATTAGCCTTGCTGCCTAAATGCATTAGAATAAGAAAAATAAACCGTTTTGCGAGTTAAGTACCGTCGTGTAAGTAACGCCCGAATTTGTACCAAGCATTCCCAAACGTTAGGTACACTTTATCAGCTGGACAAACGTTGTAAATGACGTTCTGCCAGACTTGCACGGAATACGAAACGGAATGTCGTAGATATCGCGAATAATTACAACGCTTACTCGCTAAGAATGTACATAAATCCGTCAAAAGTAAGTCGTATTGTCGTAACACGGCAATTACCGCGCAGCATGCGTACTTCCGCGCGAATAACAAATTCTTGCTCATCTAGTGGAGAAACCGAGGCAATCGTTTCCGTTCTCCGTGGACCCGAGGAAGAGTCTATAAAACGAAGCTAGAGATCGACGCAGCGACGCATCAGATCTGGGGATAAAACTGAGCTGGGTAAGGCAAGCCCGGGGCTGCGGTCGGGGCTGGCGTGTGAAACGCCGCTGTCGGTGTGTGCCAAGCACGTTTCGCGACGACGCTACCCGCGGTCGCGTCGCCGGGGAAAGCGGCGTCCCACGTTCGCTTCAGACCCATTATCGCGGCCGGGTTCAAGGTCGGCCCGGTGTGCATGATAGGCCCTAACAGCCCATGCGGCGCCGGTGCGTGGGCCCGCAGCATGGGAATACGGGGATGATGGGGAATGTTGAAGAACAAAAACGGCGTGGCTGCCGCAGCCGCCGCTGCTGCCGCTGCTGCTGGAGTCGTCGGTGGTGCGTGGAAAGCCGCGGCGGCCGCGACGGCGGCTGCTGCGGCCGCCGGGGGTGCTACCGCGTAGGCGGGAATCTGAGCCTGGGCTACCGCATTCTGACCCGATAGAGTTAGAGACTTGCTCGTGGCGGCGGCGGCGGCAGCGGCAACTGCCGAGGTGTGTGAAGGGGTAGTCGAGGTAGGAGACGGGTTCGATGCCAGGGCCATCAGCCATAGGTCCTGATTCCTGATAGCTTGCGCCTGGGCGGCCTGCGCTTGCGCCACCTGAGCCTGCGCCTGAACGGCCTGAGCGGCTTGGGCCTGTACCAGAGCGTGAATATCCCACAGGGATGACGGCGGCGGCGGCGGCTGCGCGGTCGGTACCGGCACCGGTACCGGTGCTGGCGCAGACGGATGTGTGAAGGTCGCGGGGGACTGTGTGGTCAACGTACCGGGTGATAGTAGTGCCTTGGTCGACGGCGGTGTTACCGCACCTGTCAATACCAGATTCATGTCGTCGCCGCTACACTGGAACACTTCGATGTATCGCTGCTTCTTGCCGTAGATCATATACCGGTGATGCCGCTGCGACGCGCACGCGTACGCCGATGCCTCGCTGTCCATTTGAATAAATGCCTCGCCGGATGGTTGCCCCTGATGAAATGATTAGAGAATTAAAAATTTTAAAAATTTAATGATAATAATTATTCGCGCATAAATATGATTATCCGATATTTACCTGAGCATTATAAACCATATGAACACCCTGATAGACGATATTTTTAGAATGTTCGCCCATAAATTCCAAAATGTGTTCGACGAGTGCCTCGTACGGTAAACCACGGAGTCTAACGCAATCTTTGCGCGTACCGGACGTAATGATATGCTGAGGAAGTAAGGGTGGAAGTTGCGCGATAGGCGGTGGTGGTAGTATTACTTGCTTCGGATCTGTCGCCCTATTCAGAACCTATATATAACAAAATCAAAACAATTTAGATAAAAATGTGCACGTTTCTTACTATCATAACATTCACCCTCAGATCTACCTGTTGCACTTCCGCGGTTGTACTTCGAAAAAGTTCTATATAACGGCTGCCGATACAGTCTCTGTGCTTGCTCAAGGCTTTTACCGCATCCTCCTCCTTCGCAAATAATACGAAAGCGTCACCTGTTGCTCTGCCATCTGGTTTCTTTACAAACAGTACCCCATCCTCACCGTCCAACACTTGACATGGTTTTTGTCCGGATTGAAAAAATTCCAGCTATGAGGAAATTACTGACAATGTATACAATAGAAAAATGATAGATAATATATAATCAAAAAGCTCGTTATCGTATATGCAAATAAGATCTTAGATCATTAAACGATTATGTACCACTTGTTTAGCAACACAATCATACGGCAAGCCCCTCATTCTAACGATGACTTGAGCCCCGCGTGACAGAAAAGCGTGCGCCTCCCCGCTCGTACCACCAGCAACGCCAACAAAATCCTCTCCAGAGGCCTTGTAAACCTCTATGTATCGTACACCCATGTGATGTTTATGCCGCTTCAGCGCCATGTCTCTGTGTTCTTTATTAATAAACCGTACCAATGCCTCTCCGTTACGCCTTCCCATAGGACTTAAACAAAGAGCTACACCACCCCTAAAAAAGTTATTACACCATTGTTAGCGTATATCGTCTCGCAACGACCAGCTCCTCTATTCGTAATTACGATAATTAGAGAATTCATAAAAATAATGATTATTAAGAACATTCTACGAGAATTCTAATCTTCAGAATCGCAGTTAGATCCATACAGCGTACAAGATCCACGATTCCAGATATAATGCTCGTCACTATGTACAACAGCTAATAAGCGAGTAGGAAAGTTTCCTCAGATCGCACTTATGTTATGTCATGTAGGACAGACTAGAATGACAGAACCTGTGCATCTAAGTGCGTTATAGGAATACGGCTATCTCAATTACCTGCTTCACACAGATCCACGTGGCTTGTGCATAAATACCAAAAGACAGTTAGAAGACAATTAATTTGGTTTGCTCGAAACTCCCGTTAGTTGTACTCGATTTTACTTTACGGATCTCAAGGGGGTCACTTACTTGGCGACATTTAGCCCACGAAAAAACTTGGCGATGTCCTGATCTGAGGATTGCCAAGGGAGACCGCGTGCTCTCACTACGCAATCATTATCCACCTCCTCGTCCTTAGAGCTGAAGATAAGTTTGTATCTCGTTATTCAACGGAAAAATAATCAAATTGTATACATATACAAGTTGTATATGGAACTCACAAACTTACCATATGCCAGGTTCCAGGACTATGTTAACTACCTCTGGATTTTTAAAAACGTGACCTGAAAGTAAACACACAATTATACATCCATCACATCACAATAATTTAACATTGATTAAAAATAAAATAATTAGCTAATGCATTCCAAAGTATGATATACAGATAAAATATCTCCTTCAGCTGCGTTATGCGTCTCGCAGTTAAAATCTAAAACAAATAAACTCGAGATCTAGAAGAGAAAGGAAGCAAAACGTGATCAAATGTAAACAAATGTAAACGTAAACGCAATCTAAACGTACATGCGCGCGCACGAGGATTTAACCTCAGAAATCGATAAACAAAGCGCCACTCCTCACCGATCGATTTGAGATCGTACGCGAAGAGGTACCTACTCTTTCGATCCTCCTTCGACGAACACTTGGTCGAAGCGTCGGGGTTGAGAACAACGTATCGCGAGGCACGTTCGCCGTGGAAATGCGTGGGACGCGTACATAAACACCATAAGGCGTGCACACCGTGCTGTACGCTATCGTAAACTACCGGCTAACCGTTCGCAGGCACGCGCGTGTTTGCTTCGCTAGCTGCACTTTCTGTACTCTCTTCTTTCTTTTTTCCTTCTCCCCTCATTCTTTTCGCCGCCCGCTAGACGTACGATTGTCCCATGACGTGCGGAAAACATGAAGAAAACACGACATTCCACAGGCAATCACCATCGCGGAATCCTCGGATACGACGCGTGATAAACATCAACTAATATCCATTTCTACCGATGTAGATTAACTTTAATCTCGGTTAACTAGAAACCCAAGGAGAACAGAAAAGTCAAAATAATGTCAATTTGATCTCGATCTCAGATGACTTAAAAATGACTTTATATTGACTCCTTTTTTATTATGTCTTTTTGATTTTTAAATCGAGATTTCAATCATGATCAAAAAATGACATAATTTGGTCAATATGATGTCAAATTGACATTATTTTGACTTTTCTGTTCTCCTTGGGAAAAGATAAAGAGTAACCCAGACAACACAAAGGCTAAAATCGGGACATGAGATAACTTAAAGACGTTTTCCAGAAAATGTCTTGACATTTTATGACCCGATTTTGGACTTTGTGTTGTCTGGGTTAGTTAAACCGAGATTAAAGTTAATCTACATTGGCAGAAATAGATATAACAGAATGACATTACATCAATATTATAACCTTCTACTCAACGTGTAATATAATACATGTTGTACATAAGAGTTACATTGTTGAGTAGGAAATTATAATATTGATGTAATTAGAGCTTGTGTTTACTGGGCAGATAGTCGGAAACAGACTTTGCAAAGTGACTACTATAAATTTTGTCGACAGAATGCTAACACAAATGTATCAAAATCTGTAAACGGAATGTGATGGACAAAACTGAGCACAATCCGTTTAAATCATTAAAATTTTGAAAAAAGACCATTTAAATGTTTAAATAAAAGATTTAAATTATTTAAATAATAGATTCTGCTGTGGCAACCTATTAATATTTTGCTTACTGAGTTCTATTACGTGCAATTGCTATCATAAAATTTTTAGATTACTAATACTCTCATAATTCTTCTCTAACAAATAATGCCTTGTGATATCATATCCTAATATAATATTAGATCTTTTATTACGCTATCCGTGTTGCAACGTTCAAGATAGAAAGTATCATTCGACACAGCTCTATGATAAGACTTATTTCTATCTCGTCATTCTGAATTACTGACTCTTATCCAATTCTTATCCCCTTTTTTAAATTCTAGATTTTTCCTTCGAAATTGAATTTTTACTTTTTGGTATCAGGACACGTGTTATTTGTGATTGATTATTTTAACAAAGAAATTGTTAAATTTCTCCGCTCTGCTTATTAAGCAAAGATCCGTCTTGAGCTTACAATTAGACTCGCAATCAGTTCTTGTTAGTAACTCATGAACAAACCTTCGACTCAGCACATTACTATAATCTCGCTTGCCTGAATCAAGCTTGGCCAAGAAGACAGTGTTCTACCTTTCTCTCAACAGTCCGTGGGTTGTGATTTCGCGTATGCTTACGGGAGATCAAAATTTTAACGAGGAAAAAAAATGACCGAGACTGCCTCGCAAACCCAAGCCCGTGTGTCGACGACAATGCGCAATGTCTTCTAAACTTGCGCTTATGCGTTTCCTCTTTGTAACTCTATATCCGTCAGTTAGTCTCCGATTTCTCATACCTGCACGAAATGATCATTCGATTCGCGGCGAAATGTGCGCCGTCGACAAGAAGAAATCCGTTCTGCGGAATGCGCGTGGAATCGATCTGGCTGTTTCCTCGTTTACCCCGAGTGGCTTCGTATTTATCTGAAATTCTCGATCGTCAGACAAATCGAAGGACTGCGACAAGAAAGACTAAACGTCGCTAAAAAAATCTTCCAAGATACCGTCACACATTTATCTAAATATAAAATCGAAAATTCCCAAGTGAACATTCTTCCTTTTTAATTTCGTCGCTGGACTAAGAATCACATTTTTCCAAATATTCCCTTGCATTGTAATGCAACAAAATCACGATGATTATAACGAAAACTGCAGATCCGGTTGTACAGAAGCTTTTGAGAGAATACGGATTTAGTCTAGCTCTAGAGCTAGTTATTGTTACTATTAAACGCGTAGTACTTCGCCAATGGGGCAAATTGAGAGATAGAGTGATGTCAAAAGCGCAACTCATCTTCTTTTTTCTTTTACGTATTATCGCGATAACACGCGTTAACGCGTGTATTAGCGACGTAAACTTTCCGCAGGTTGAGTGTCACTGTGATAAGAGAGCCGCTACGCTGCTTAGAACGTTGCGTGGCTTGACCTGCGCTTGCTTGCGATTAGAAAGAGAGAGAGCGTGTGTGTGTCTGTAGAGAATACCATCAATCAAAGACCACGAAATCTTGACTCGGAGGAGCTTCGTTCGGACGTATCGAAAGGGTGAGATTTCGAGAAAACGCACGATATTTCTCACGAGATCGGAGAACTTCTTCTCGAGGAGAGACTCTTCGACGAGAGCGACTTAATCAGCGGCGCAATCGCGACCTCCAAGGCCATCGCCGTCGGGAGTAAACATACTGCACATTATTTGGAGAAATGCGCACAGAAACGTTACACCGTGCGTGTGTATATGCGCACGTAGCTCGTGCAAGGCTCTTATCTCTCGCGAGAGAGAGATATGAGAGAGATAGAAGCGAAAAGAAAGATACGCCGGGTCTCCAGATATTTTAAGGACCAAGTATACCTTCCCTAAGTTCCTTCCTTCGTGTCCTAAGTTTCAGAAAACTGATAAGATTCGTAATCTCCACACTGAGAAAAAAAAGCTGTTGCTTCAATTGAAGTGGTATCACGGGGTGCCAAAAACATAAGTAGTCCATTCAATTGTATTATTATTAGACCCAATGTCTGCATTTTTAAACCAATAATTCAATCATTGTTTTAATAATCCAAATATTGGGTCTATTAATAATAGAATTGAATGAACTACTTATGTTTTTGGCACCCCGTGATACCACTTTAACTGAAGCAACAGCTTTTTTTTCTCAGTGCAGGATTAGACGAACTGATGGAATCTTTCTTCTTCATTTTTTTCCCAAAGAAACGACGCAGATATGGTCTTCTTGAGCATTCCACATGACGTCGGTAGACACGCGTATTATAACTGCAGTAATCCTGATATTTATTGACTTACCGTCCTTGATCATCCTTTGTATCACGCTGACCATGTCCTGTATCTCTTTGACGTGAAAATCATTCTCGGTATCTGGCGGCAGTCCGAAATCTGATTTTTAACTGTCAAGGAGAAATCTGTTCGGGTAAACGATAAAATCGACTCTGATATCGTAACGCTGACAAGCAAAACGTTTCGTCTTTCGACAAGTCCGTAAGAAATTCGAAGCGCGATTCGCAAATTAGAGCTCTTGCGATCTTTGCGCTGACTCAAGTTTACTAGAAACGATAATTGTATAGGGCTTTTACTTTCAGACGTATCTCACGCGTTTCTTTTCTAGTCATCTATTGATATAAGCACTATTTCAAATAAAATTACAAAATTTACGGTGAAAAAAAGTATGAATAATCGAAGTTTTTGAAAAAGAACGATAACAAAAGCTCGAGACTTCGCGTTTCTTTAAAGAAGAACATTAGAGTACAAAAAAACGCAATCTGGAAAGATGAGAACTTTAAAACAATCTGAAAATATGAAAAATAATTCGTGCAATTAATATATACTTCGTATCTTTTATGCGGCTTCCTTTTTGCAAACCCCTCGATTATAAATGACATCGGTGCCACTCTGCATGTGACCCTAGCGATTATACAGACCTTACATAACGATAATGAAAGAGAGAGAGAAAAAAAAATATAATAATAATATGTACAAAATAGATTTTGCATATTCAACCGGGTTGGATCTTCTCGCGAGAAGATCCAACATACAATGGCAGTTCGAGACTTCGAGCATGCCAGGCGAGCGAGTGAAAGAACAGTGGATTGGCAAATAATACGGTTTGGTAAACGATATTACACCGACAGAGAGCATAAACGAGCGATGCAAAGAGCGTTACAACATCCTGTGGTTTACGAACACAAATGAATGGGCGCTCTCGGCTATAATGACCAGGTGACCACGTACAATACGGATCACGCGGAGACTAGTATCGAGCATCTAATCGGAAACTAGGGTCGTCGAGGAAATGAGGAAAGAAGCATAATTATATACGTAAGTGTATACATATATGTACACGTGACGTTCGCTCGTCACTGGCCTGTTACCGATATCTTCATCGGAGGACTGACCTTTAAACCGCCGTCCCGATAAGACGGCATCGCCTCGCGGACGCCTTCTCAAGTCATCTGGTCGTTACCGATTGTAAAATGCGACGTTCCTTTTTCTTCGCTCACGATCTTTTCCTCGGCCGCGAGCGAACGATCCGAAGAATGTGTCCTGCTCGAGGCGCAACGACGAAAGAAGAAACGTTGGAATCAAATTCGCATTCCGGCATTTTGGAGAAAGACGACGAGGAATATTTCGCGCGTGCAGATTCCCGAATGAATCGTCGATTCTTCCACTTCGAAGATGTCAATTCTGCTATGCACTTTTGCCTATAATTAACGATAAGATATAGGATTAGACTTCTAGCTCGATATTGGAAAAGTGGGAGACAGTGCGTCTCAGAAATCGTGTAATCCTTTACGTTCCTGTGTGTGTGTGTGTGTGTGATTCTTTTTTTAACTGCGAAAAAAAATATCAATGAATATTACACGTGCGCTTAATAATACATTCATCCTTATCAGTGTCATTCGGGAACTGACATGCCAAGTGGCACTTTCGAAAGTCTAACCGAGATAGGAGTAATGAAAGATGTCAACCATTTCATTAAATTAGCTAGATAAACAAAGAGGGCAAAAAATGCGAATCTGATAATACCACACCGAAAAAAATGATGTTGTATCAACAGCATTAAGTCTAATTGGAAATAATCTTGTTAATTCAATAACAATTTTAATAAAAAAAAATCATACGTATTTGTTTCATTAATAATGTTATTGAATTAACAAAATTATTTCCAATTAGACTTAATGCTGTTGATACATCATTTTTTTTCCGTGCATAAGCTCATAATTCTCAAGAAGATATTTTCAGAAGAATTTTAAATTAATGTTTAAATATTTGTGTAATCCTGACGAATACAAAAGCCTCTAAATGTGCATTTCCATCAATGTAGATTAACTTTAATCTCAGTTCAACTTACGCTTTATCTTTTTTTAATTCTTAGAACTCTACGACAAGATTTCCGCTTCAACATAAATCTTCGGGTTCTTCGGAATGTGCAGATATCACATCCGCACAAGTGGGATATGCGTGCGCGTGTTCGTGAGAGGAATGCAGAAAACCAAAGTCCGGCTAATCTCGAACGCGGCTCGCATTGAACAGGTGAACGGTGAGTCGATCGATATGCATACGTGAATATTCGTACACATATGTCTCAGACGGCGCAGGTGGTCTTGTTTTATTAGTGCCAGGTAGATACGGTACGAGACGCGTGCTGGATATAAAAGGAAGACTGGTACCACGTGAATCCGAATCGAGATCGGATTTGAGACGGACGTCTCGTCTCGAGATGGAACCTCTGTTACTTCTGACTTCCTGGCGCAGGAAATCTCAACTTCGCGATTCAAATCCCCACACGGAGAAAATTTTATATTAAAAATTACTATGTATGGCAGTAGCCGTGGACCATGCTGGAATTATGAAAATTTTTACTATGTTTTCACAAATGAGTTTAATAATTTAAAAATTTTTATAATTCCAGCAATGGTCCACGGCTACTGCCATACATAGTCATTTTTAATATAAAATTTTCTCCGTGCATTACAAATAAAAGTGCATCCGGTATACCGCGTACGATACCTCCGCGTTGTCATAAAACAGAAGCCGAAGGAGAGATCGCGTTATTCATCCTAGAAATAATCGAAATCAATTTCATCCGCAAATAAAATGCGAGAAAGCGATATCTTTATCTCGAGTCAAACGTCATTTTAATAAATAAATGAAAATCATGATTGATTAATTTAATTACGTTGCTACTTTACGTGTAGGATTAAAAGATCTCATATCAAAATTGAAGCGCGGTCGACAGATAACGGAATCTTATTTTTCAAACGACTCTTCGAATGCAGTTAAGTACAACCAGATGTTTCAGCTATCTTCCACATCAGCTCAGAGACAGATGCGGGATGAAAACGTACCTGTCCGCGACTTAAATTCCGAGCATTAACTTAAGCGCATGTGTCGAGCCCAAGAAGAGGAGTCCGCCAGTCTGAGTACGAAGGACGCTGCGACTTCCAAGGATCAATTATCTCTCCCTTCTTTCGATCTTTTCTAATCCGGTCTGCGACAATTCAGACGATTCCAGATTCGGCAGAGGCAACCAGAGAATTCGTTACAATCGCGTTCGAGTCCGCGGATAGCAGCGGCGGCGCGACACGTGCGCTCGTACTCCGTACATCTGCAGAGACCACTTGCTACTGATTCCGTTTAGGACGACCGTCGTGTCGTCGGGAATCGCGTCGAGTGTCTCGGACCGACTTCCGTCGCGCCGCCTGACGGCCACGCGACGCGAAGGTCCCCAACATGGAAATTCGCGAGCGGTACGACACGTGGGTGAATTTCTTCGTCGGACGTGCCCATGTCGGTGTAACACCGCTTAAGTTCGAGACTGCAATACCGTTACCGGTACACCATCGGCGAGGACGTGTGCATTAGCATACAATACCGTGCGAGATTCCTTGACTAGCATAGCACATTTCGAAGTACAGACTGGCCCGAGTTTGATTTTATTCGACCATTTTATAGTCAATCTTCCCGTAATAGAAACATCAAAGATGTAATCAATAGAAAGTAAAAAGAAGGAAGCAAGAATAGAAATGGGTTAAAGAAACCGTAGTAGCTAGAATTGTCAATAAATTGCTCCACAATTTCTTTGATATCCTCTGAAGTCGAAGGTGAGAAAACTCATATTAAAAAATCATGATGAAATTGTTGATATTTGTATGGATAAACGTCATTATTTAACTGATTGCATGCAGTGGCACTGATGTCAGAAATAATATTACAAATCGAAGACGGAACGAGAAAAAAGACAGACTAAAAATGTTTTTTTAAACGTTTATGTGGGCGTGTAAAAAGATACGGAGTAGGAAACGTACGCAACGAAGTCAGCTTGGCGACCGATGATGGTTTTTACGTAAGCATGAAAGGATACATTGCAGCATTTCTTGAACTCCGAGGGTCGACAACTCCCCGTGGGACGAGTAGCACTCTACGAAATCCTTCCGGAGATCGTGGAAGTAGTTGTAATGTTCCGGTAGTTCGATGTCCTTATTGCAGGCCTCCGGATGCAGGCATTGCCTCATCGGCGACTGGCCATCCACGACGAATCGCGGCTTAGTACCGGAAGTTACGCCAGACATGGAGGTCCACCAGGTCTCAAACTTGAAACAAAAATAAGACATTGATATTGGATGTACCATTAAATTATTTTATCATTATTATATCAACCCTTTGAGAATATTATCGAAGAGTATACACGCGAAATCAACAACTGTATCATATGTAAATATCTTCAAGAGATAAATAATATTTGCGAATTAAAAGTATTTAAGCATTCTCTCTAAATTTCGTAACTTTTCCCATTTTTTACAACGTTTTATATAACTTTAATAACTTGTTAGCTGAAAGACGTTACACTTTTAACGTTAAATAAATATTTTTCCTAACGCTCAAGGGACTATCTTTTAATCGAAGACTCATAAAAAATTCACATCTTTATCTCTCAACAGATAAATGAGTAATAAATAATAAATAAACCTCTCTTCTATTAACTTTTTAATAAATCTCTTGATGAAAAGATTCCTATTCAGCGTTTCTACACTGAGAAAAAATATCTCGATACAAAAAAATTTTACTTAACACAAAAAAATTATTTATTCAATGAGTCCTTATTTATTGTATTCAAGTCTTAAAATTTTTTGATTGAAATATTTATATTTATATTTATAATTTTTAAAATATTTTTTTTTTGTTTTAGAAAATATTTACCGTTAGATCATTTTTATATTCAAGATCAGATTTTTTTAATATTAGAAAACAATTTAGTTAAGGTTTAATAATATTATTAGATTATTTATAAGATATTTATTTAAATGTAAAAAATAATATACTTAAGGTAACATGTGTATTTACTTAAAACTAAATATTTTTACTAAAATAGAACAAACACACACAAATACTTATATCAAAGATATGGTTTTAAAAAAATGTTTTCTTTTTCATTTGAAAAGTTTTTCTCTCAGTGTAACAGCCGGAACATTATAAATATATGATTTTTTTAAAATAAAATTCTCAAAGTCTTCTCCTCCCGCTATCGTTGATCTAAGAGGCACCTTTTCGATAGCTTGCTGCAGAGGAATTCCGTACTCCCGGAGGTTTCGTTCGGTCAAGGCTGGCGCGTGTGCCAGCGCGGCCTCGCTAATGATTCCGCTACTTCCGGCAATCGCTGGGTTGTCGCTGCCGGTCCCGGGAGTGCAACTCTCCTCCATTACCATCGGTCGCACGATGTACTGCTGCCTGCCCAGCACCTGCAAGAAAGTGCCCGGGTACGTGTATGAAGAGCGACGCCCGCAAAAAACTCGGCCGAGCTGTTGCTATGCGGCACGAAGACGTATCAATTATATTCCACGCGCGGAGAGATGCGCAGCTTTAATTTTATCTGATATCGGGACGAGCGCGAACAAAGCGGGGCGAGCGCTTTCGCTTCCGTGCTTATCGAAGCGAGTCGCGAGCGAAGTACAAGAGGCAGAAAGAAAAAAAAAGAAAGAAAAGATACCGAGCGCACGAGCGTTTCCCGGAGCGTTCGTATCCGCGACCTTAGAGTCGAAACGCTCGCCTCGCGAAAGTAAATGTTACGAAAAATGTATTGCGAAAAGATAAACGAACGACGCGATTGTCTTATACATCACGATCGCGCGAGTACGATCTTTACGTGATTGCATTGGTTCCATCTGTCCTAACATTCGCGAGCGAGATAAGATCCGTAGTAAAAGCGAGGGACCGTTTTTGCGAAGTGGCATCTCGCGCGATGTATTCGCCTCACGTTCTTATTTCGTAACGCAGATGCTCCGGCTTGTCCATTTTAAGGCCCATCTATATAAGTCGCAAAACGCAGCTCGCAAACACAGAGAAAACGTGTATGACGAATTCGCACGTCACTCATTCGTTCACGCGAATGCGTGATACCTACATGTTTTCTCTTTGTTTGCGAACCGCGTTTTATGTGTTGTGTTATGTAGATGGGCCTTTACCAAGGGCGTCTGCATTATTTTCTCCAGGGAGGGGCATATGATTCAAAATGTAACTTTCAGAATTGGAATACTTATAATTTATCTGTGTGAAGTTAGCCCCCCAATGTCGAAAAATAAAAAATTTTCTTTTTTGCAAACGTTTGCCCATCATTTATCCACGAATGCTCCGTTGGAATTTTTGTTTGCCCTCCTCTAGTTTAAAAGTTATAAGCAATTCAATTTTGGGGGGGGGGGGCCAACTTCACACTGGCCCCCTAATGTTGAAAAATCAAAAATTTTCTTTTTGCAAACGTTTGTCCATCGTTTGCCCCACGAATGCCCCGTTGGAATTTTTGTTTGCCCCCCTTTAGTTCAAAAGTTATAAGCAATTCAATTTTGGGGGGACCAACTTCACACTTTCAACATTTGCGGGCCAGTGTGAAGTTGCCCCCCCCCCCCAATTGAATTGCTTATAACTTTTGAACTAGAGGGGGGCAAACAAAAATTCCAACGAGGCATTCGTGGGCAAATGATGGGCAAACGTTTGCAAAAAGAAAATTATTGATTTTTCGACATTGGGGGGCTAACTTCACACAGGTTTATAATTTGAAATTTATACGCCTTTTGTTGAAAATTATACACCTAATCCTATGGATTAGAGCAGAGATCGGCAAGGTTAGCGCAACTTGCCTTTCCTTTGTTCAAAGGGAAAGCAAATGCTTAATTTTTTGCAAATTCCAGAGGGGGCAAATGCCCCTCTTCCCCTCCCTCCTATGTGGATGTCCTTGGCCTTTACTTCCACGATACGTAAATAAAAATCTCGATTTCATATAAGAGACGCGTTCCTTTTGTTATCGCCACGTTCGTTACTTTCCTGCATCGCTGTCTGCTTATTAAACATATGTAATCCGATACGAGTAAAAGCCCCGACGATTACATAAGAAGACACGTTCCTTTTGTTATCGCCGCATGTCCGTTTGTCGCTGTTTGTCGAAGTTGTTGAAACGCACAGGAGGAGGGGCCGCTGAATTAACGCGATTCTTTTCGATCCAAACGCAGAACCGGACGGCCGGGATCTATGACAGCACGGTCAAGGTCCCGAGCACCCCGCACCTTGAACTTGAACCACGTGTGGCGTTACCTCGCGCATCGATAATGCATCGCGATTAGCAGTATTAATTAACATCTAGGAGCGCCTGCAACGGGGACTGGTGCGTTTCCGCCAGCCGCGACGATTGCATATCGGAAGGGGCGGCTGGAAGCGCATCGATACTTCAACAATGATCAGAGTTCGGATAGAGTTCCACGGCTGGCTCTATTGGCTCGGGATCCCGCATATAAAAAAAAATAGAACAATGGAGAATCGTAAATCGCTGAATGGGCCATTCAAAGTTCTTTTTCCCCAACTAATAATGAGAAAAGAAATCGCGCAGCCGAATGAGAGAGACGAAGAGTGAAGAGACATTGCGAAACGCTATCTTAAGACAGTGATTCTCAAAATTTGCTAATTACTTCGCGAAATTTCGCACTCTTCATTGTTATAGATAAATAAAAATTTATATCTGATCTTGACACTCTCCCAGATAAATTGAAGGGTTCAGAGCAAGAATTCCTAAACTGGTTTCTGAAAATTTGATAAATTGATCTCGGAAATTGATCGTCACGCGATTCTCCTAATTTAAATTTTAAATGAATTTTCTCTAAGATTGGAAGAAGATACACGTAAAGAATGGTTTTGCTGAAATATCTAAAAATTTGGCCAGATACAGATCTGAAAATAATTTTATTAGACCATCAAAAGTAACTAACACAATAAGTAGGACGCTCAAAATAATTGCTAGAATATTAAAACTCTTTGCAGCATTATCATCATGCTTGAGTATCCTACTTATTGTTAGTGACATTCGATGGTCTAACAAAATTATTTTCAGATCTGTATTTGACTAAATTTTTAGATATTTCAGCAAAACCGTTCTTTCTGTGTAGAGAACTCTCGTTTGTCGCATTGAATTCTTCGATTCGTTTTGTCATTGAATCCGCGATTCGCGGAAATAGCGCAAGACAAAATATAGTTTAAATGAAAAACGACAAGTGCCGTGTTTCGATTCCGGCACGGAGTGGCTCTAAAATAGGCTTCGCGTAAAAGCAACGGAAAAAGTACGAAAGCCCCTCGACCTTGCTGAGCCCGCATATCTTTTATGCAGGTACACACGTAAGTACTACATCAGCATGAGTACATACGAACGATAGTACGTGCGTCGTTGCGTCTTTGACGATTACTAGTACGTGTGCGCTGATATACAGTACATCTTGAAATTACTTAATGACGCTAACGCTTCGAAAGCAATTATGACGAAAAAATTTTCCGAAACGTAAAATTATTTCCGCGACAACTCGTAGAGTTCGCACGAACTTATCGCATACCTTCGCATATGTTTAAGTTTCTTTTTATGTATTTATTTATGTCTTATTTTATGTCGTGTGATTATGCCTCAACTTCATATCAATCGCATTCTTGAATATATCGCGCTACGAAGCGACTTCAAATTAAAAATATATTCAAACGTTAGTATATTCGAGTATTACTGCGCAATCTGGTTTTAACCCGGATGTGTTTATCGTCCTTACTCCTTCACTAGAGCTACCGATGATTAATTTCTACTATTTAAATATATAGGGTGTTCTAAAAAGGTACGGCCAAAATTTAGGGAGATATTCCTCACACCTAAAGGATGAAAAAATTTTATATGAACATGGGTGCGGAAACGCTTTTTTCAGGAGTTATGTTGAAAATACTGTTGACTGTATTACTTACACAAGAAACAATTTAGGATTAATCATTGTGGACGACAATGGTTTAATCAGTAGGTTTATTTACATTTTTTTAAATGTGACGCTTGAGTACGGTTACAACAAATGTTGAAAATGTCCACCATTCGTCCGAATACAAGAAGCATTGACACGTCGACGCATCGATTCACGGACACGTTCAAATACGCCAGGCGTATAGCGGATTGTCACTGCAGCCTGCAGTGATACCGTCACGAAGATCCTGAATATCACGCACTGGTGTAGCATGTACGATTGTCTTTAAATGTCCCTACAAGTAAAAGAAAAGAAGCTCAGAAAAGAAGCTCTAACTCCTGAAAAAAGCATTTCCGCACCCATGTTCATATAACTTTTTTCATCCTTTATGTGTGAGGAATATCTCCCTAAATTTTGGCTGTACCTTTTTAGAACACCCTGTATATATGTACATATCTTTGAAAGAAAGGGATAAAGATGAAGGTAAATTGATCAATTTACATATTGCAAGAAAAGTCATGGAAAATCTTAGAAAAAGCACCGTTATAAATTAAAAAAAAATTACAAACCAGTCATTTTAACCTTGATAGTACTAGAATAGTTAACCTGGACCGAGATCAGTTTGATGTAATTTTCTATTTATCCTTTATCTAATCTCATGGGCGCATGAGGGAGGGCAAGGAGGGGCATATGCCCCACCCCTTGGATTTTAATTTTTCCAATTTAGAATGATTTTATGATTGACAACCAGATAATTTTTTGTTTAAAATTTATACAATTAAAAATAAAAATCTGTGCATAAATATTTCTTTAAAAGATATTTAAAAATACGTTCGTTTGTGGCACCTACACGGAGAAAATTTTATATTAAAAATTACTATGTATGGTAATAGCTGTGGACTATTGCTAGAATTATAAAAATTTTTATTATGTAAAACAATGAAAAACATAGTAAAAATTTTTATAATTCCAGCAATAGTCCACACGGCTACTGCCATACATCGTAATTTTTAATATAAAATTTTCTCCGTGTAGTATATTTACACTCTGCCCCCTGAAGAAAATTGTAAGGCGCCCATGTCTAATCCCCGTTATTCTAATCCAAAAATCCTGCGAACAGCACAAAAATCAACTCGCGAACAAATAGCCGAGAGTACAATTCGACTATTTAAACGCTTCGAATCGAGCATGCTTCTAATCTAATCCTAATTTTATTCAAAGAGATACGAGAATATTAGAATATTTATAGCTCTATTCGCGCTACGTTCGCGACGACGACGTCATGTCCGTGCAAGAAAGATAATAGACAGGTTCTTTGACGCGTGGGGTTAACGGATCAAGGTGGTTCTGCCGGAGGCACGATTCATCACCGCGAGCCATGGATCGAGAATCTTCGGATGATGCCGCGTGTGTGTGCCGATGAAAAGCCGTGGCGCAATACACGAAAGAGAGAGATCTCCACCGAGCATTACGTAAATATAAGTTCGCTCCTTCGACCGGCCTTCGTCGCGCAGGAGAGATCCTTTTGTACGCGTGACAGGAATAACTTGCCGAAAACAGAGCCAGCTCGCTTTCTCGGAAGCTTACCGAGAAGGACGTGCGTTTATTTCAAACGAAAAGAGGATCTGCGAGTATCCTTCGGAATTCCTAAACGAGTGAAACGAGTATGGAAACCGAGCGTGAAAATATGCGAATCTAAAATCTCGGTTCGTTTTCGAGAAGAAATTGAGAAAGACGAGTTTCCCTGATAACGCTAGCTATCAAATATTACACTCGCGTCATCAAAGATAATCCTCGACGCGAAATAAATTTCAGGTTTTATAGATTGATCTTGATATGAGAAATATCGCCATTCATGACTTCCGAGGAAAATTAATCTAAGAAGGAACAACGTTCATTTTACATACATATAACGATACATAAATGGCTGCGTTCAGCAGAAAAAGCAACTTTGCAATTGTTGTAAGATTTTAATAATATGATTGGTTCTTGTTCCTCGTTGGATCTATGTGTATAAATTGTATTAAATTATATTAAAGAATCTTACAATAATTGCAAAACTGTTTTTTCCTGCTGAACGCAGCCGGTACTGTTAACAAACGCGTTCGATTTTGTGTTCGACCTCGAGCGTCTTCCGGATCCGATGCACAAAAAGGCGAAGCTCCCCGAGGGACGAAGGTTCAATGAACGAAAGAGTATTCCACTAATACCATTACTCGCGCCGCTACTATTGCTATTCGGAATGGCGCTCGAACCGTGGCACGCGCCGTGTGGAGAAAACGAAGTAGAAAATAGAGAAGAAAAAAAGGAAAAGAAGAGAAAAGGAGAGCAGAGGAGAAATCGGCGTGGCGCGAGCGGAGCTGACGTACGTTCTCTCCTTCTTCTTTTTGCCAGCGGGATGTTGCAACCGTATAAAACCGCCGCCGTTGCGCACAAGGTCGAATCGCAAACGTACACGCCAAGTTCTCATAAATTGTAAATTATGCGCCGGTTGAGCTGCGACGTCGGTTGCGGGATCGAGGTGGGGAAGCCGGAGGGGGTCAAAGGTCCCGGCTTCAGGAGGTGGCAGGAGGACGTCCTCCTCGGAGAGGCGGCGAGGAGCGGAAAAAAAAGACAAATGGGAACGTGACGCGATACGCGTTATGTAATATCCACGTCGACCGGGTTACGCTCGACGTCGTGTCCCGCGAAACTGACATAACGCAAGCTTGTCATTGCTGTCACGTGTCCGTCTTCAGATTGACCGATCGAGACGACCGATCGGGACGATCCGCTTCTCCCGCGGACCAGAAAGAATCTCGCTAGAATTACTTATATCTTCTTTTTTTTAAACGTGGGATTAGCGAGGCCTCGTAATGGAAGGCCTAATCTATTCAACGATATACACCCATATCTTGTTCTTGATACGTGATTGCGTGTCTCGGCCGCTCCGCCGAGTCGAGACGCAATCCTGATTCGCAGCGGCGACCATGGTGGAAGCCCGGACCGGGTGGGAGAGAATCCATCGCGAGCGAAGGAAGGTGGGAAGAGAGGAAAGAGTTAAGATGGTGGACCGGAATGGGGCGGTCGGGTTGCGCGCGAACGTACGGCTCGTATACACGAGCGGAATGCTGGTTACAGAAAGTCAGAGGCGAGTCTCTACGAGAGGGAGATCCGATGGGGAGATTCGTGCGGAAGCGGCTCGTGAAGGATGCACGTCTCTCCGTTCAATAGACGGAGTACCTAAGGACCCGCGCGCCTCGTTATAGCCGCTCCTCAAAAAAACACAGTTCCCTCCATCATCCACCGTGTGCATATGCAAAAGTGCGCGCATGTATAATTAAGCCGATGTTAATTCCCGAAGAAACGGCACAAACATGAATGCGACGAGTGAGCCCGGGCCCGCGACTTCTAAAGCGGTGTCTACAATCTACATTTTAACCTTTACGCTGCCGGCATTTTTTCATTAAAATAGTGTTCTTTTTTTTCCAAAAATTCATCTATATATATATAAATAACATACACATTGCGCAGAATTTCGAGATTTGTTCAGGACCACAAACCCGCATA
>NJRQ01000037.1:482356-496450 GCA_003063805.1 Aphaenogaster ashmeadi | reverse complement strand
TTCCTTAAAAGAGTAGCCCCTCGAAATGATCGAACACGTGTTTCGCGGTTTTTCATAATTTTGAGCAGTTTCCGAAATATAGGGGTGGCAACTGACTTTATGGAAACCCTGTATATATAATCTTCTATTTTCTATATTATATAGATTTAAAGCAATGCCATATGTCACTGAGGAAGATAAAAACGCAGTTAGCCCACCTATAAAGGAAATGCTGATAAAATTGATTCAGGAAGAATCTGGGGACATTTCCATAAAGACCGAAGATGAGGCAGTACCAAGTAAAAAAGCTAGAGTCTCAGGTATTTCTTTAGAGATAATTGTATATAACACATCTCTAATTATACAGGTAATGTGAAATAAACATTTTTAACCGATTCTTAATTACAGGTATGGAGTTCTTACTTGGCAGTTTGTGCACCACAAAGGCTAGTATGCCTGCAGAGGAGAAAGCAGATCTCGAGGTTGTACAATATCAGTCGGAACCCACGGCACCTCTCGATTATTGTCCCTTGCAATGGTGGTCGAAGGTATCTGCGAAATGCCCGAATCTAGCGAAGTTAGTGAGCAGATATCATTGTGTGCCAGCTTGCTGTGCACCACCTTCACGCATCCCGCCGGACGTGCAGATTCAGTACGATATAAAGCGAGCGACTTTACCACCTCAACTGATTGACAAATTACTTTTTCTGCATGGTAATCATACAATGCAAGTGTGAAAGGAGTTTCTAAGCTTGCGAGATACTCCCTGAAAAATACCTCGCTAAAGGTATATTATAGGATACCTTTACAAAGAATGTGTCGAGTTTACTTGCAATAATTTAAGTCCAAAGTATATATGCAAGTAAACTCTCTTTGTATTAGGATGGAGCGAAAAACAATTTTTTTCACAGATCAGATTCTTATAGTGAAAAAAAGTTGTCTTGGGACATTAAACTAACGTGTGCAAAACAGAGTAGTTTTCAATAGGAAAGACACGTTCGACGAAAACATGCAAAATTTCCCATAAGCTTATATTTTGGAGGTTTTAACTAAAATTTCGAAACTTTGGGGCCCATCCCCGAACAAAAGATATTATCCGATCAGACTGGGGTTTTGCGCACGTTAGTTTAATGTCCCAAGACAACTTTTTTTCACTATAAGAATCTGATCTGTGAAAAAAATTGTTTTTCGCTTCACCCTACTCTGTATAATTCTCTCTTTAACTGTATACAATGTACGTATTATGTAAGTATCTAAAGTGCAAAAAATGTCAATTTTTGTTTTTACTGAATGCGACATTCCAAAAATTTGATAAAAACGATCAATCGCTATCAAGTAAATGAAATGCAAGATTAATGTAATGTAGTTTTCGTTAAATGTATAATTTAATTTATAATTAAAAAAGGTAATGCAAGGAAGATTTCTTATATGTAAAACGTGTAAATTGGTTTTACATAAAATTCTAGAATTTCTTAAAAAGGAGATGTATAGAATTTATTCCCATTTTGCACAATAAAAAGTATTTAGATTATCCGAAAATAAAGAATACTAGTCCGCCAATAATAATTTAACAAAAAATTCTTTATTTATATCGACACAATTGGCTAATAATAAGTTAACGTTTTTTACGACTTTCGACCCTAGGGATTGGGTCCTTCTCAAGTAATTAGGCTATGCGTTATCATATATACATCACACTTGTAATAACATTCTTCAACAATGAAGTTTTTTGATGAAAAGATCATGAGTCAAAAAAATGTTTGATATAAGCGATGGTGTGGCAGGTTACTTGATAAGAAAAATTCCGTGGTTTGCGATTGTTTAAAACCATGAAGATAAAACTTGATTAAAATGTAAATTATAAAATGTAAAATTCGGAGCAATATTAAACAATCGCAAACCACGGAATTTTTCTTATCAAGTAACCTGCCACACCATCGCTTATATCAAACATTTTTTTGACTCATGATCTTTTCATCAAAAAACTTGATTGTTGAAGAATGTTATTACAAGTGTGATGCATATATGATAACGCATAGCCTAATTACTTGAGAAGGACCCAATCCCTAGGGTCGAAACCTCGTAAAAAACGTTAACTTATTATTAGCCAATTGTCGATATAAATAAAGAATTTTTTATTTAGATTATGTCTCGAAACATTTCGATATAAAAAAGTATGATTGCTCTATTCTAATAAAGCTTATATATTTTAATATGTTGGATTCATGAAATTAGGAAATAAATGCTAAGAGCGGATTTGTGTGATCAATTCTAAAGTTTGTCAGAGGTCATGCACAGAAAATTCAGTTATTACGACTATTAATATAGTTATGAATAGTAAATTATGTTTCATGTTACAAATACTATCATAGACTGTGCGATCAATTTGTATATTTTTCCTTAACACGAATCTGATAAAATACCTGTGAAGCTATTTGAAAACGATTCCATTTAGGATGATTCCGAAAAATAAAGGACAAGGCTAAGGAAATAACAAGGAAATGACAAAGACAAGCATAGGACAAGTGACTATCGTTCCGATAGTCGTTGGAAACGATTCCATTCGGAATGATAGTCACTTGTCCTATGCTTGTCTTTGTCATTTCCTTGTTATTTCCTTAGCCTTGTCCATTATTTTTCGGAATCATTCCGAACGAAATCGTTTCCGAATAGATTCATGATACGTGTCCTGATAATATATTTTGATCTATGATCGGTTTAAAATGTATAAACAAACAATATTGCTATATTTTCTATAAACATTATCAAATTCAATGTATAATCAGAATCGTTTTTTATTATATCGAAAAACAAGCAAAATGATATAAAAATTTGCAATATAAATTTATATAGTTCTGTGATTTACATAAAAAAAGACGTACGCTCTGTACGTAAATATATTGGCGTGTAACAATAAGCAAACGAAATTTACATTGTAATGAATTTATATATTTTATTATTTGTCTTCACACAATTTTAATTATATATTGTCTTAGATATTTTTAACAATAAATTCTAGTATACAATTACATTAATCAATGTAGAAAAAATAGTATAAAGATAATAGAAATAACACAAAGGATAATCTAAGAGTATGGAGTAATGATTAATCATTAATGTATTAATATGTTCATTGGCACAATCATTTTTCATTAATGTATAAAAAATTGTCTCTATCTCAAAGATAAATATATATACGTACATAAAGATACTTTATAATAAAGGTTTTTTACACAATGTATATAAATTGTACAATGTATAATACATGAATTTAGAAATTATTTAGACATGAATATATGTCAACCTCGTCGCTTAACTCATAATGCAATCATATAAATTTGTATAAATGCAAAAATATTATGTAAATAGCTTAAAATATCGCATAAATTTGAAATACACATAGACAGATATATCCTTGTATCTATATTTTACCAAAGCTACAATTATTCTTGGTGTGTTATTGAATTTTATTTACATGTAGTCACGGGATACTCAACTGCTTTTGCACCCAAGCAGAACCTTTGTAGAATCTTGGATCGCCGATCCTCAAAGAGGCTCTTTTGTAGAAGTAATAATACAGCACTGCAACTTCATAAAAACCTTGGATTACCAACTTGCTTATCAACGAGATAACGTGCAAAGTTTTGTGATGTTGTACCTGTTCTATGCGCAGAATAAAGAGTGTGAAATCCTTTTGTCCAATAATGTTTCAATGGCGCTGACCAGTGTATAGTAATGTGCCACGTATGCAAACTGATTGATAATATCATGTATATGATGCATAATACTAATGTCATGCGAAATCTTGTGTATAACAGTTGTATCAAACCTGCCTGAAGATTAAACCTGCTTTATATATCTTTGTCAAATATATAGATGTAAAAAGCTTGTTAGCCAGTAAGCATGTCAGCAAATTTTAACAGAATATTGCAGCAAATTGACGTCAATCGCATCCAGATTAAACTCGTATTTGAAACAAAGCTTGCTGACACAATCTGACAGCAATATCATTTAAATAATTATGGAACAGCATGATTCTGTTTGGTTTCTACATTTAATCTGCCATATTCCATTACATTTCCGCTAGCATTTTGCTAAATTTGATACTTGTAAAATTTGTTTTTAACAAATTTTGCAGGGTGCATGTTCACCTGGAAGATATAAGTAGAAAAGAAGTTAACCAAGAGCAATGTAAGAGCCACGATGAGGCAAAAGTCTTGAATCCTGAAATCATCGCATCGATTAAACACAAATTCCACGATAATGGCTGACGTCGCGATAAAAACGCGACGAAAATTTATTTGAAGTTATCACGTACACATAGAGTACCAGCAGGTCTGTCGGATGCTGCCTGGCAAAGCTTGCGAACGAATTTACGCAAATGTCAAAGAGCAGTATAACATACTGCAGGATCACAATGACTGTGTACTGTCTTGTGTTTAAGGAACTCATCAGAACTCATTTACCAGTTGTACAAGGAATATTCTTTGTTTATTTGTGTCTCCTACTGGCTGTAAGGATGAGCGGGGATGACGCGTCTTCAACCCTATTATTGGATTATATGACGATTGTATAAGGAATATCGCGGAATGTAAATACACGTGTCGCGTGGTTTGTAATGTTGTTGTCAGTTGTGTCGCGTGAACGGTGTCATGGCAACCATCGCCTAACCTAGGCTACGGTCCACTTGATGCTACAAATGCTTCGAAGCATTTTTTGATTGGTAAATTAGTAAAATTCCTTCTTCTGATTTGTCAAGCAAATGCTTCGAAGCATTTGTAGCGTCAAGTGGACTGCACCTATAACTAGACAATGGTCGCGTTCAGCAGACCCAAGCCGCTCAGTAGCAATCGAACGTGATTGGCTCTTACTTTTAGAACCAACCAATCAACGCAAAGTGTTGATAAGACGAACTCAACAGTTGTGCTGCTGAACGCGCCGCATGAAAAGACTTTTGGCGCGAACGACGTGACAGCTTGAAGGTTAAGCGGAATCGGCGAGACGTCTCGCGCGATATCTCTGTTTCGTTCTCATTTACGGCGTCGTGAGTCGTGACACGTGCGGGAATCGTACATACCTGTTGATCCCGAGCGAGAGAATGAAGTGCATTACTCCCGAAATTTCGTGGCATAATCGCGACCCGGTACTGAGCGTCGATATACAGAATGGTTTGTACGAAAATTCGAGAGGAGAAACGTTTTGGAGGGTAGCGACCGGAGGAGCGGACTGCCACGTTTTGGTAATTATTTTATTTATTTTGATCGAGCCTAAAGAGAACAATATAGTAGTTTTTTTACTCTGGTATTTTCTTTATGTGTGTTTGTAATATTAATATTATATATACGTAAGGAACATGAGAAATATAATTTTTATAAAATTAATAGTTGTATATATTATATGTATAATAACGATAATAATAGTAGAAGAGTAATAATAGAACATAATGCGAATAGAAAAATTGATGCAGTTCTATTAATGTCATCAAACGTTTGAAAAGTGAGGATCTTTATCTTTATGTGTATAAACATCTTGATTCAATTATAATTATACAAATTAATTAGCAAATTGCAATCTAAATAATTGTTTAAATGCAGATTTGGCACTTGACAACAACAGAGCATGGCGGGGCTACTGTGAATTTTGCGGCAGACTTGGATCGCCATCAGAAGGCGGTAAATGTTGTAAGATTCTCTCCGTCGAAGGAAATTCTAGCATCAGGAGACGATGGTTAGCCACTGATACATCTATTATTTTACTTATTGTTTCCGTTTTGTTGGGCAAATCAGGACTAAAATTTATTTTAATATGCAGAATCAGTTATTATTTTGTGGAAAGTAAAGGAGGGACGAGATTTCTCTCCACCTTCGGGCGATACTGAAAATAAAGAACAATGGACTTCTTGGAAAGTACTGAGAGGTCACATTGAAGATATTTACGACATTAGCTGGTCACCAGACTCTAATTCCTTAATTTCTGGATCTGTTGATAATACTGCTATATTGTGGGATGTCCAGAAAGGTCGTAAAACGGCAATATTACTGGACCACAAAGGTTTCGTTCAAGGAGTGTCTTGGGATCCTTGCAATCAGTTTGTATGTACTATTAGCACAGACAGGTATGTAATCCGTAATATCATAAATGATACGAATGATAAAGCGTCTTCTGAATTTCGATTGCAAATCATGATACTGTTTTCAGACACTGCCGTTTAATAAGCATTGCTACAAAGAAAGTCGTTCAGCGTGTCTATAAATCCAAAATTCCGACGCCAACCGGCAGCTCATTGGAAGGGAAGCTCGTGCGTCTATTTTATGATGACACCTTCAAATCTTTCTTCCGCAGATTAACCTTTTCGATAGATGGATCCCTAATTTTCGTTCCATCTGGAATAATTGAGCCACAGGAGACCACAGAATCTATATCAAATGCGATAATTGTTTTTTCTAGGGAAGATATAAGAGAGTCAGTATTCAAGCATCTAATAATTTTAAGCCCTTTGGTTAAAAAGTAATTGTAATAATAATAGCGACTCTTTTTAGACCAATAATGATTTTACCTACTTTAAATGAATGTACAATAGCAGTACGATGTTGCCCTGTATATTTTGAATTGCGAGAAGATGGCCCAGCCGCTTTGGTAACGCTGCCTTATAGAATGGTATTCGCAGTCGCAACGCAGAGTTCTATATTACTTTACGATACGCAGCAAACTTCTCCGATCGGTGTGGTATCACTTATTCATTATGGTAGACTAAATGATCTTTCGTGGTACGTAATTATCAATATGTTGTATTATTCGAATGTTCTTTCAAGTTTTAATATATCTTCTTGTTTGTTACAGGTCTAGCGACGGTCAAATTTTAATTGCATCCTCGAGCGATGGCTACTGCTCCATAATGCACTTTGAAAAAGATGAATTAGGTAAAATTTATAAAATGAAAGAGTCTGTACAAGGGAATGTAATAGTAAAAGAAACATCCAAAAGTTCTGGCAAAAAATCTTCGAACAATACAATCAAAGACAAAAACAATGTCTCAACATTCGACGTGGATGATTGTGCAATGGACATTGAACTTGTACCAACCGATGCGATAGTAAATAATCGATCTGAAGAACTTGAACAGAAATCGAACGAAGTCACGAGTGGTCAGAATATTAGATTAGAAGATGATTTACAGGTAGACAAGAAATTAAATGAAGAAGAAACAGAAGATATTAAATTGGTTTACGACGAAGGAAACAGTAGTGATACGACTAAGATTAAAACCAAGAATACTCCGCCAAGATCTGACGTTGCTTCTGTTATATGTCACAAAACCCCAAGAAGAGTAAAATTAATAACATTGTCGAGTCCAAAGGGACCCAAGAAACAATAGTTTGTAAAAAATAGATCCTTCTAAGATTTACTGTGTGTGTAGCTTTTAACTGTGTAATTATTTTTATAATGTACAATATAGGCCACGAGAGCGTAAAAACGATAATCCAAAACGAATATTTTAAGAAATATAGATTTGTAATTATATATAATGTGATGGAGAGAATATATATGTTCCTATATAAGGTATCTTCAATCTTGGACGGAGTTTGAAGAAAAACATTTCTGTACCTTGAACCATTCCGAGAAAACTGTCTATAACGGACAGTGCACCTTGTGCATGCAGATGCGCACCCGCATATGCAATTGTTGTGAGTGCTATAGCAGCATAAGTTGATCCGCGTCGCCTACGAACTCCGGTTCATAGACAGATAGATATATAGCGCTACTATTAAATGGCGAAGCGCAGTGATCGTACTATCCGTGAAGTCAGACAGTGATCGAGTCGTGGCACGGTCCGACACGCTGCTTGCTATCGAGTGTAATCGGAATAATCAGAAAAAATGGTGAGTACTTTGTTTCTCTGTCGCGTTTTCCCGTTTATACCGAATAGAATATATTCACCATTATATTTGTCATGAAAGATATACATTTTGCATTTTAATAAAAAAATTTTAATAAAACGTTCTCTAATTTAATTTCATAACTGGAACAAAGACATTTCATGAAGGAAATTATTTCCAAAATAATTATTCTTCAAAAGATATAAAGAACTGTCTGACAGTATTAAGATACAAATTAAGATACAATCGTATAAAATTACTCTATTCATTCTATTATAGTTTCTATAATAATTGAGAACTTTTTCTACACGCAAGCGTATCTACACAAGAAAAAGTCACGTACAATGAACACATTTTCAACATTTCTCGAACGTCATTTTATATTTTTAATTGCGATATTTTTTTAAATTATTGCTATTCACACACATTATCTTGTTTTTTATATATTGTTACTAAAATAATAAAATTATTGAATGAGTTCTAATAGTATTAATGTAATTTTTCTATTGATTTGTTATATAAACACATACATTTGTAAACATTCTAATAACGGGAATGTACGTCTTTATACAATAACACTTCCTGGTAAAGCGTATAGTATGCACGCTATACACGTCATGAAGTATACGAAATATACAGCTCGCAATATATCACGTTATGCATTTTTAAATGTTCACTTATAGCCGAGATCAATTAAAAAAAAGTGTTTTCGAATGAATTAAATGAGCGCGAGAAAAACTCAAAGAAGAATGATTAAAAGATTGATTGAAAAAGGATCCCCATCTGAAAATAACGTTCGATAAAATAAATTTCTATTTTATTAAACTTTTTATTATATCTTATGCGAATGTTAAAAGCAATATTTTCTTGAAGAGAATGTTAAAAGTAATATTTTCTTAGAATTTTTTTGTTTAACTGTGTTACGATTTCTTATTATTTATTGTAGATTAAAGAAAGCTAAATGCTATGATACACAAGTTTTTCAAAAATGATTAGTATATTTTTGGAATACCAAATTTAGATACCAATCTTATCAATATACCGTTTTCTTTTATTTTCCTGTATATGTCAAAACTACACGCGAAACTTGAATTATTAAATATCGATCCACGCCATGAACGCATGTCGATCGACAGTATAGCTTTATATTAGTAAAATATTATCCTACTCCCTCAAGTCTTATAATCGCTTTTCTAAATTCTTCAATTCTGTTATTCAACAGCAAAATATATTAAGATAACGGGTACGAATGTGGCACATTCGCTGCTTATTTGCGGGTGTTTCTTTAAAACCTGTATTATTATAGCCAGATTTTTTTAGTGTCCAAATATTTGCGCATTAAGATATATATGAGTTGTCGAATATTTTCTTTGAAGGAAGAATTACATTCCTAAAACTTAGAAGTGGACCACGCTCGGCCCAAGCGTTTCACGAGTGAATGATAAATTTGTGATCTTACACCCACACTTAGATCACGGTGAAATCTCTTCGGTGAATCGCGCAATCGTGTCATATACGGGTATGCAGTTTGATATTCGATTAAGCTGCTATGGTTACAGTGTGTCAACCTGTAAAAAATCGATTTTAACCGTACCATGCAGATATAGAACGTGTAATATCGTATCGCGCGAGACGACACACTGCCCATGTGCGTCCGTAAATCAGGAAGTAGGCCGGCTATAGGCACATCAATATAGATGCTCACTTTTAGGGTACGGCTGAATTATCCATGGGGGACACATTAGGTCAAGGTGGCATTTTTCTACCAGACGTTGTTGACAGATAAAGACACTGCTTTAGTCGACGATGTCTCGGCCACCGGTAATCATACCTTGTTAAGCATAGCTCAACCAGTCTCGTTAGGCTTGTTAGGCTCGCTCGACAGATTTTACTTAATCTTGTGTCCGATTAATCAGAAACTTGTATTATTTGCGATGGGCATCTTACTGTGGGACAATACGTGGGTGTGATATGATTATTCACATATTTACAGTATCCTATAAATAAATAAAGAGTTCATTATTTTCATTTTTGATTGACATGAGAATTAAAATGAATGGATAAAAATAAATACAAATAAAGTCAAATCGATCTCAATCAAGTAAAAGTTGAAGAAAATCAAGTAAAAAGTTGATTTCCAAGGAGTTCGTTACACTTTGTAGAACGAGTTCTTAAGCTCTTTTTAAATTATCTATTTTCTTCAGAGTAGCTACTGAGATCTGTTGTGTGTGTATTTGTGTAATAGAAATTTTTGAAGTGAATTTAATATTATTATATTAAACTTGTATAAAATTGAAGAGATCATGAAATTGGAAATTCATTCAATTCAATTATGGAAGAAGGAAATTCAATTATGTTGAGCGAGTGTCTGGTGCAAGGAAACGGTTAATGAAATTGGTCAATTTGAACTGAATACCTTCGTGTGTCTTAATATCATTATACGTTTTATATGATGTACATTTTTTTGTGAGTGTGTGCATCGGCGATTATCCTGTATTTATCTAGTTAACGCAGAAACGAAATCGTTTTAAGAATGGCAAAAAAGGTAACTAATATAACAAAATACAAGCGCTGATATTAACGATATTTAACGTTTAACGATCTGTTCGCGTTATATTGCCTTTATAAGACCATATAAATGCGGTAAAGGCTGTCGTGAATTTTTTAACGATGTCTAAGGTAGTAATAATACCTAAATGTAGTGTGATATAGCGAGCATGACAATTTACGCGACGTAATGGAATGGCTTCGTCTTTAATATACCTATAACATTGTTACGATATCGATATTTCGAATTTATTTGCGGTAAATAATGATTATGAAAAGCAAAAGCTAATTACAGTAGTCATGCAATTACCCAGATAATTATTTATTATTTCCATTATTTTTTTGTACATTTACAAAAAAAATAATTTGTAATTTGTATATTTACAAAAAAAACATCACTATTTACCTAGAAAAGAAAGTGAAAGAATTTATTTTAATCAATAACAAAAGACCAAAGATGGAAGATCTCAGACCAAACGAAAAAATTGTTCTTCCAAGCATTTTCTTTTGGACTTTGATTGAAATTTATATATTTTATTGCGTATGTATATTTATGAGATACAGGGAGATATTGCAAATATTTACCTGTTTGTTCGCAGCGGGAATGCATATCCATTCATATAGGGCAAGCGGGCGTACAAATGGGAAATGCCTGCTGGGAACTCTATTGTCTAGAGCACGGTATCCATCCAGACGGGCAAATGCCCAGCGATGTTAGCGTGGGCTCCGGAGATGATTCTTTTAACGCGTTCTTTTCCGAGACAGGTTCGGGGAAACATGTCCCACGAGCGGTTTTGGTCGATCTCGAGCCAACGGTGGTAGGTAAGTGTCCTAAAAAATAACTATAGATTTTCAAGTCGATTCTCATTATAATTGCAATATATATAAATTTATTTAAAAAATTATAGAGATTATTGAATGTTGTGAGATAAAATTTTTGGTAACTTTAGATTGCTGAGTTAATCTTTAGGAATTTAATGATTAATAAGTAATGATAATAAGTGATTGATTAAGTGATGATAATAAGTAATGATAATTAATGATTAATCCTTAAATGATTCTAATCTTAATTGTTTAAACTTTACATGTTTTTTAATGCATATTAAAGATTGATAGAATTAAGATATAATAAGTTATATTTTTAATATTTTAGATGAGGTGCGTACAGGCACTTACAAGCAATTGTTCCATCCGGAACAAATGATTACCGGGAAGGAAGATGCGGCTAATAATTATGCCAGGGGTCATTATACAATAGGTACCTTAATTTTCCGCCACAATATTATATAGCTATAATAAGGTGAAGCTTAATTATAACGTGCAGTCGATTGTATTGACTAGGAAAAATAATATATAAAGAAAGGAAGAATAGCACTTTCTAATCGATGAAGATTACGTTCTTTTAGAAAAGATCCATCATTAATATATATTAAATCTCATGTATAACATTTTATATAAAATATAAAATCTTTATATAAAATTCACGAGCGATCGTCTTGCATCAACATTAATCGATTTTCAGGAAAAGAGATCATAGATCTTACCTTGGACAGAATACGCAGATTGACAGAGCAGTGCAAAGGCTTGCAAGGCTTCTTAATCTTCCATTCGTTCGGCGGTGGTACAGGATCAGGATTTTCGAGTTTGCTTATGGAACAGCTGTCCGCCGATTACCCGAAGAGAAGTAAACTGACCTTTAGCATTTATCCAGCGCCACAGGTAATATTATTCTCGCTATCTCGCCAAAATATTTCGAATTTTGCTCAAGAATTCCGATCCCTTTGAGAGAAAAATTCAAGTGATATGATCTGTATATATACATTCTTATTTATGTGATGAGGCTTCTTTAATACTATTTAATAATCTAGTTTTCTAGAGAACTATGAAATTATTGATTTGTTTCATTGTCTAATTATCTCGTTCGTTACGAAAGCATTTAAATTTTTCATAGGTATCGACTGCAGTAGTGGAACCTTATAACGCAATTCTATACACTCATCCGACGTTAGAACACAGCGAAGTGGCTTTCATTGTAGATAATCAGGTCCGTACTTTTGCATAAATATCGATGTAAAATCGGCACATTAAACCTTACATTTATAAAACTTACATCGTTTGAATCTCATAAACGCTCAGTTATTGACAAATCGATTATGAAATGGCAATTTCTCTTAGAAATGGATTTTACCAGCAGAAAGCTCGCGTGTTTTCTACCCAACATTTCATATGTCTAAAATAAAGTTTATTAGGACAATGTCTTCTATATATGCTGCTATATACGGAGCGGTAATAGCGAAGTCTGTCACTACAATCGCGTGTTATCCGTAGGCCATTTATGAGCTATGCAGGAGGAACTTAAATATCGATCGACCGACCTATACGAATCTGAATCGGCTGATTGGACAAATGGTCTCATCCATCACCGCCAGTTTGCGATTCGATGGAGCCCTGAATGTTGATCTTACCGAATTCCAGACGAATTTAGTGCCTTATCCACGTATCCACTTTCCGCTTGTAAGCGCCGTTTGTTAAAATTTACGAATTTAATGTTTGTAACGTAGAAATCGAATAGAGGATCATTCGATAATTGTATCTTAATTACTTATTATATAATTATTACGTTTTATCATCACGCAGGCCACGTATGCTCCTGTTCTGTCAGCGGAGAAGGCCGGGCACGAGAGAGTGACCGTCGCGGAGATAACGAACTCCTGCTTCGAACCGAATCATCAAATGGTGAATTGCGATCCGCGTATGGGGAAGTACATGGCGGTATGTTTGCTGTACAGAGGCGACGTGGTACCCAAGGACGTGAACGCGGCGATCGCGATGATAAAACGGCAGAAACACGTGCAATTTGTCGAATGGTGCCCAACGGGATTCAAGGTGCGACTACAAAATGATCAAAGATTTTTTAGAACAGATAGAATTAAAAGTTAATAAATTAATATATAAAGAGAATCAAGATCGAATCGAGAAAGAAATAGTTTCAACGATAGCAAAGTATATTTTAAGGATTCAGAACTCATCGTTATATACCGTTTGTTTTCTGAACTGGCTGCACTAATTCAGAGTTTATCTTTCTCCTTCCAATGTGGAGTAAAAAAGATAAACTCTGAACTAGTGCAGCCAGTTCAGAAACAGAAAACAAACCCATAGAATGAACGTTTATGAACTCCTTTTGACTCACGTTACAGAGATTTTAAGTTCGATCACGATTAAGTATTATTGCAAACATATTGACAGGTAGGAATAAATTACCAACCACCCACCGTCGTACCGGGTGGGGATCTCGCGAAGGTGGAAAGAGCGGTGTGCTGCCTCTGCAACACAACGGCGATCGTGGACGCATGGGCCCGACTCGATCATAAGTTCGATCTCATGTACGCCAAGCGAGCTTTCGTGCATTGGTAAGAAGTCCGAATTGAGGCATAAATAATGCCGCTTGTCATCAGTATTTTTGTATTTAGGCCAGTTGCCAAAGGTTCTCCTGTTTGAGATAAATTACCAAGGGTAACTTCGACCGAACGATCGAAGTCATCCTGAAGTGATACTAGTTTTTTAGTGTTTTCCTCAACGTATTTCCTTTAATATTCTATTATAAATTTGGTAAAACTCCCGTTTAGGGGAGGCACCTCCGATGACCTTGACCTTGACATATGTTGTCAAGGTCATCACCCTGAGTGACCTT
>NJRQ01000037.1:464455-481371 GCA_003063805.1 Aphaenogaster ashmeadi | reverse complement strand
CAAGGTCATCGGAGGTGCCTCCCCTAAACGGGAGTTTTACCATAAATTTTTATGTATAGCGAGTATTTTTGTTTCCATTTTAAATGTAAGGAAAGTTCGTTTCCAAAGTGGCTGCAATGAGAGATGTTAGGATGCAATTTGCTCGTTCGCTTGCATTTAATCATTTGACTTACTGAGATAAACTTCGCAGGTTCGTCGGGGAAGGCATGGAGGAGGGTGAATTCTCGGAAGCCCGGGAAGATCTGGCCGCCTTGGAGCTCGATTATCGCGAGGTGCAGGAAGACGCCGTTAACGAGGAAGAGGAGGAGTACTAAGCTTGCCGTCACTATATCAATTCAATGCTAATACATGTCGTAATACGCTCTACCGTTATGTCATATTCGGGATCTTTGACTTACGTTACCTATCGCCGTCGGCGATATCCTGCAGACGGCTTGTGTCCGTATAAATAAATTATTTATACATTCTAGCTGAGCATCCTTTCAAAGTGCGTCCATTTTGAAATTTCACCTCGCGCGTTGGCTCGTCAAACTGCATGACTCCGTCGATAATATTGATATCTCGTTTTTAAAATAATATATGGTTATCGACGGAGCGTTATTGAGAATTCGCAAGCATCTCTCAAGATGGCGTTATCGTAGCGAACAATTTTAATTTATTGTAGATTGTTTTATTTATCATGCATCGAAATGGCACCGAGTCTCGTTTATATTTTATTTTATAAATCAATATGTAATTTAATATATTTATATTTAATGACAATAACAATTTAATATTTATTTGTCGACAATTTTGTATAATATATATTGTTAATGGACAAAAAAAGCCCAGATAAGTGAGATAACACACGATATCCAAAGAATGTCCATAGGATGTTCTAAGAACATTGTAACGTTCTTAGAATGTTCTATGGACATTTTTAGAAGGTTTGTGTAAAGGCTGTATCGGCGCCTATACGGTGTTCGGGAGCCATCAACAGAGAAGAAGAAGGTTTGTGCTATCTAGGAGTTGACAATGTATATTCTGTAATTTTTAAGAATGTAATAAAACATGTATATGATATGAAATACTTGACTTAACCCTCCACATCTACATATTTCCATACACTACTAATGAAAATTCAAAAATTCTTATCATTTTAACTTTAGAAATTCAACGCAAAAATATAAATTTACAAAAATCGGTGAGAGAAAGAAATCAGGAGAATATAATATACAAAGAGGTTACATTATTTAAAATGCCAAGAATTTTCTGAAATTTCTACGAATTGCAGTTCCGAGAATTTTTAAAATTTTAAGTTCGAGATTTTGAATCGCAAAAGTTTAAATTCTTGAAAATCGATCAAATACTGGAATATAATTAGGAACACAGTAAAGCAAATTATAAATTCCAAGCATTCCAATTTTAAAAATCAGAATTTTATTATTTATTTCTTTTATTAATACATAATAAATAAGATTATATTACTATACATATTTTCATAGGCTATATTAAATCTGGATTAGCTATACTAATTAATAAAAATTGCGTAATGTAAATAGCTATATGTTCTCCCAGAAATATTCAGATGTTTTATCGACGGCCGATAAGTTATCGACAGTCGGTAATGTCAATACTTTTCAATTATTTTTGAGTCCGTCAGTTCACTTGATTAAATACATGAAAATTTATCTAATGCTGGTTATTTTTAATAAAATTCCTCGTCGATGCCCATCGTTGCCTGATGTGATATGTTCAATGCAATAAGATCCTATAATTTTATTTTAAAGGATTATAAGTAAGAATTTTTAAAATACACTCGTTTGATTCCTAAAATAGCAACTGTCACATTGTAAACTCGCTACACAAGACTTATTTTAAATCTTCGGCGATATAATTAGTTTCGGAGCAGTTCTCAAGTTTACATAGCGAAGAGAGATCGCAACTTCGTCATTTTTACACGGCATTTAAATCGAGATTTAATTAAATTGTGGCGTCGAAATTGCAGGCAACTTCCACGAGGGACGCGAAACAAACGTAGGCCGCCGATGTGGCGACAGCGCTCCGGAACAAAACACTGATGTCTGATACCACCGGTGACGTTCACAGGTGACAGATCAAAATGACTCGACTACCCGAGTGAAGTATCATATATTGTAAAATCCTACGTACACCCGCGCGCAGGAGCTTGCGTCGGATTGTGCACATCGAATTCGTCCGCCGATCGAATTGATCCACGCGAGAATAAAACGATCGATAGGCAGTGCGAACTGCGAGCGCGTCATCGCACCACCCAGTGCAGCGAGCTGCGGCCGCGCTAACAATAAGACTACTCATTCATTCGTGACAGGGTGACTCCGATGGTCGGATATTCATTAAAGGAGAAGGAACTAATCTTCGAATAAGAAAAAGCTGAACTTCTATCCCCGAAGAGGTTCCTTCTGGATTTGAGGATCCAAATACCATGGTACTGTGACTCACCCAAATTGAGTCGGATATCCAAACGGGGTTTTTTAAGAAGAAGAAGAAGGAACTACATTCAACGTCACGTCCAAGGATGAGCGATCTCGCTACTACTGCGGCCGCATTACCGCATTGAGGGCTGCGCTTGGACTCTCGCGCACAACATCCTGTGTGGCGTAAATAGAGATCATATGATCGCCCGAGAGAGCCATCGGATCGGGCCGATTCGCTCAGCGGGAACGAGCGAGATGTCATCGCCGACAAACGAGCGCGATCGTGTCTGAGGAAGCGCAACGATTGTCCCACTTTGCGTTTCCACAGGCGGCGTACGACGATACCACATGAACGAACAATTCGTCGTCGTCGTCTGTCTCGCGTGCTCCGATTCCGCAGTAGACGTAACTCTCTGACGCGTCATGGCGAGCACAGCCGAGAACATTACCTGCGGTGGCTTCGTGTTTTTCAACAACTTTGACTCGGCTAATCTGGCCAAAGTGGAACCAGTGAAGATACCAGAGACTTTTGAGAAAGGTAACGCAGTTGTCTCTTGACGCAGGGATGTCTTACAGATCTAGATTGACTTTTTGTATTTGTACAAGTGCAGTTGATATAAATGCGTTATTGAATTGGAGGATTACTTTTCTGTATTCATTGATTATATATAAATTGACTGATTTTATCTTGTGAGAATCTAAATATGTTGCAATGAGGTGTACGATTGCCAATGTACTTCTTATGTAATGATACAATATCAGGTTTTACTATTTTTAGATGTTTATGAGATTGAAGGCAAATCAACCAATAGTTCAGGTTCCAAAGACACATTGGACTACGAATTCAATCTATGGACAAAGCACGATTGCCATGGTACACAATTCCAAAACAACAATAGAACTTGGTTTTATTTCGGTGTCAAGTCTAGTCGTCCGAGCGTCTCAGTCAAATTTAATATAGTCAATTTGAACAAGCAAGTCAAGATGTTCAGCCAGGGGATGTGTCCAGTCTTTAAGATTGTGCCAGGACACTTACACTGGGAGCGGATTCGCGAAAGACCAACGTATACTGTAATTGCTGCATACATAGTTATAGGAATGCGTATCTAAGAATATAGCAAGATTACAAACATATGTGCTAATTGTGTGACAGATATATAGTGTACTATTTAACGTTGCAGCTTGATCAGAGAGGGACCGACTTCACTTTATCGTTCCTCTATTACACTCCAGAAAATTCAAAAGCCATTACTTACTTTGCTTTTACCTATCCATTCTCGTATACAGATTTACAAAATTATTTGAGAAGGATCGATGTAAGAATGGATAAAAGGAGTGTAATATCTACAGATGACATCTATTATCATAGAGAATGTGCAATAAAATCTCTGGAGGATCGTAGATTAGATATATTAACAATAAGCTCCTATCATAACATATCAATGGAGAGAGAAGATAGACTGAATAATATGTTCCCTGAGGAAAATGAGGAAAGGCCTTACAAATTTCGGGATAAGAAGGTATCCTGTTAATAATATTACTAGTATAGATTCTCATCTTCAAAAGAGAAATATATCTATTTATATATGTATTTAGGTAATTTTTATTAGCGCCAGAGTCCATCCAGGTGAAACACCATCTAGCTTTGTTCTAAACGGTTTCCTCAATTTTCTACTAAATCGGGAAGATCAAATTGCTATAAATTTACGTCGCCTATATGTGTTCAAATTGATACCGATGCTCAACCCAGATGGTGTTGCCAATGGTCATTATCGAATGGACACTAAAGGAGTAAATTTGAATAGAGTTTATCTAAATCCTTCTGAAGTAGATCATCCCACGATATATGCCGCAAGAAACTTAATAAAGTAAGCATCTATATTTTTAATTAAATTACCTTAATATATGCTCCATAATATACACATTATGTAGTCAAATTTTACATGCTTTTCTTGTAGATATTATCATAATTCTTATCAACTACCGAGCGAACTAACTGACGACGATATAAATTTAGAAATTATGGACAGCAATGTAAGCATTATAAATTCGACTGCTTCGATAGCAAACGCTGTACGTGACACAACCACAAGACTGTTGCAACAAGTATGACAAAAACCTACAAAATTTCCTTTAATAACATTTCTTTATATTGTGAATGAGATTACGAAGAGCTTTAAAGAATACATGTTAATATAACACTACTACTTACATGAAGCTACGATAATATTCCTCTAACGATATTACTTTTTTAATAGGTAACATTTATGTCATTAGATGAAAAGAATAGGTGTGCTCTGGATGCTAACAAGAAACATTTATTGACATTAGAATGTTTGGACAGCACAGCTATTGGTATTGATATTCATTTTATATAATAAAACCACAATATCACTTAATTTCTAGTCTACAATTTCCCTTTTTATTATAGATGAAAGTGAGAGTCTATCTAAAGAAAGTAGTAATGATGATAATACCACAGAAGTCAGGACAAGCGACAAACTAACTTATACAGCCGTTGGTGTGGGCGAGATATCAAAATCCTCAGATAATTCTGGATTATATCTATATATTGATCTTCACGGTCATGCTTCAAAGAAAGGCGTTTTCATGTATGGAAATCACTTTACTGACCCAGAAGATACTATCGCATGCATGTTGCTACCCAAACTGATGTCTGTCAACAATCCACACTTTCATTTTACATCGTGCAACTTTGCGGAAAGAAATATGTACATTATGTAAGTACATTTATTACTATTAGAAATTATATATTCAATTTTGTATTATTGGGATGTTAAATACACTTTTATAGAGACAAACGAGATGGTATGTCCAGAGAAGGTTCGGGACGCGTGGCAGTATATAAGATGACTGGTCTAATACATAGCTATACTTTAGAATGCAATTATAACTCTGGTCGTTTAGTGAACATAATACCCGCTAGAATTCGCGATGGGGTGAATAAAACTATGAATCACGTGTTCGTTCCTCCGAAATATACGCCAGCAGTGTTTGAAGCGGTAAATATATTTTTTTTCGCCTTCTATTCGATCTTTTATATAGCAATACTGCTAAAACATATTATTGATAATGTACAGGTTGGAGCAGCATTAGGGCCTTCCATTCTCGATCTCACTGGGAACAATCCCAACAGCCGATTGCCAAATAGCCAGTATCGATCTTTAAGAGGAGTAAAATCTCACTTGAAACTAACATACGTGAACAATCTCTCTGCACCGCCCAGCAAATCAGTGCGTAAGGTAAATTTTGATGTAAATAGTGGGAGTGACATTTGTAACGCTGACATAAGGCAATGTATCTTATCATAATCATTTATTCTGTTCAGCGACTAATTTTATATGCTATTTAGCATTAACACTGCAACCCATTAGTGCCTAATCCAACATAAATTCATTTGTGCATAACTAGTAGAGTGGGAGAGAGATTTTGTATGTTTACAAAATCAAATTTGCGTGAACATCTCAAATTGTATTAAAATTTATAATTTATATGGAAACGATTTAGTCTTTCATAAAATATGTAACTGAGATATTTTGTGAGACAATAATGATATAGAATTTATTATGTTGTTATATAAGAAATGCTATACAAGAAATATTGTAAACTCTCTTTAACATAATTTTTCTTAATGGGTCTTCCATATATAACTTGATATATTTATAGACAAGACAATAATATTTCATATACTTCTTTAGATAAATTTATACATCAATATGTTCTGAATTATATATTACTTTCACAGAATAAGATAACGTGAAACATTTTTATATATATATATATATATAATTTGAATTATATACACGATGAACCGTCTTTATTTTCACTATATAAATGACTTGTTTAATATTTATATACAGTATATATATTATGTACGCTAATATTTTTAAATAACAATTTCAAAATTACTCAATAAAGAAATAAAGATGAGACGATTAAATAAGATATATAGTGCAAATATCTTGCATTATTGACTCATTTTATATTGCTAACTCAATAAAGTGTTCATCAATCGTACACATTAACGCTTCTATGGTCGTATTTGATATTTAATAATACTTGTTTGTAAATAATCAATTTTTATGCACTACGTTTTTCACCAATAATGTACGCAAGTGCACTTACAATCACATAATCTAATTTATGCAGCGTCTTTTTACAAGATGTGAATTGTTATGAACAAAACGTTAATATTACACAGATGACTGTGTATAATTAATTATATCTATTTCTTTAGCGAAGGGCACGACGTGGAGATATAAGTGGTTAAGCCGTTATATCTCTGGACGATCTTGTTGAAGTGAGATATGGCAGTTTGTTAATTCAAACTTAAACGTTACTCATTTTAACAATATATATATAGAAGTTTATACAAAAGTTTACTTCATAAATTACAAATTATTTGAAGTATATGACTGTTATTTCCCGGCATAATTCCATTATTAATATATCTATATAGAATGATATAAATGTAAACATATATCGATGTTGAAGATTATTATATATATAAAAGATGTAATTTGTGTGCAACCTTAATATTTCATGAAACAAGCAGATATTCACGAAGTCAAATAAATCTCTCGGCAACAAACTTGAACAAATCACCTCAAAGTTCAGCTCGTATTATATGCGCATACATGTATAGAAATTTCATAATAATGTATTGCACACGAGCTTGCATATTCAGCTGTATTAATAAATGTTACAGTTTTTTAGCGACCATTTATTTATCTTACTTTTATTTGATATCCCGGATATCCCGACCAATCAATCCTGGCGAATGTGAGATAGTTTAGCATGAATCATGCATCGTGTCTGCAAGTAAACGAAATGGGCAATGAAGTGTAACGTGTAGTTGAACGCAAAGAGAATCGATTCCGCGTCTAAAATTATCGTCCGTAGGTTTTGATCGCCAACGAAACATGTAGATGAATCCTGTACACGTGTACTTCACAGCACTGTAGCATGCATTACGAATCTCATTTGCTAAATATCGATTTTATAAGAAATAATTTCCCTTGATAATATATACTTGTATTATTGGCAAGGTGGCTTTAATTGTGTTAGGCAATCTGCTACTTTTGCTTACTTTATAATTTTCTCTAAAGTTTTTATATACATAGCGCTTCGTCTTTTTTTTTTAAGTGTAATACGTGCCACACATTATATTTGATGTGCTTAGCCGCGAGGGGGTAAGTTATTTGCATAATTAATAATCGTTATATGTAATGTGCAAACAATTGCAGTTATAATAGCAAGGATCGAATAAAATCAATCTCTCTCTCACACACGTTTGTTTTTATGTTATCGTGAATGTTATGTGGCTATTTTGTGATATGCAAGGCACATCTCCCAAATTTATAATCTACAATTGTGCACCTTTTATTCGCAGGACAACGAAGACGGCGTCGCGCGGAGTAGCTGCATCCTGAAGGAGTTAGAAACGAGATTAAACGACGCAGTGACAGGTGCAAGGAATGCTATAAAGAACGAGGGCAGCTTGGTGAAGAAGTGTATCCTTCGCCGCGGTGCCTCTTTTTACACGGCGATGAAGAGGATCAAGAGCGGTAAGAAGCCCCGGCAAACGCTCGCGCGTCGCGCGTTGAAGAACCATTGTGCCAACAATGTGGAGAATAGCGCGATAATCTGCGCGATTAAGTCCGAAGCGGAGACAAAGCCGTTCCTGAAGGCGATTGATCGTTATCGATCGAACAGATCTACCTCTAAAGGATCAGCGATCAGCGACACCCTTGAGCCGCGTTTAAGCGTGAATAAAAAGTTAACGGCAACGAACAGCTCGGCGAAAACGCGCGTTTCCTCCGAGGAAACAGCGGCGGTGAGACATGGTGCAAAGAGACTGAAAATCATCTCGTCCACGAGAACGTCCAAGCCTCTTCCCGAGATCGGAGAATCGTCCTGCGTTGCGGAGGAGACCAGTGCGAAAGTATCACCGAAGGTATCGCGTATTTGCGATAAGCAAAGCGTTAAAGGAGTGCGTGATAAAGTCAGGATTGTTGGACGCGTAAAGCCGAGCGAGTCTTCCAGGCTGAAAAAAATAAACAAGACTGCCGTTAAGGAGAGCTCCGAGGAAAGCACAAAGCAAAATCCTAAATAAGCTCAGCTAGAATATTAAAAACGAATCACTAACTCAAGATACATAGGAAATCAATGGCAATATTGATTTCCTGTATCCCTAGAGAGAGATTTTGCATATTGTAGTATATGCAGGATGTCCAATAAATCGTAATATCAACGAGAAAATGAAAATGAATAAAAGGATTTAGTAAATTTTATACATCCTGCATATAATATGCGAAATGTTAAATCTCTTATATATATTTGTATTAATTGGTGACACAACAATGATAACAATATGTGGTATACTGCGTGTATTCTCTATCGTTGTATACACCGTTTCTGATTTTTCACGAAGTGATACGTTGCCTTTTCGATCGAGGGGCAAAACTTAAGTCATAAAGAAATGTGTATATATTATGTTACTACATATATTATTATATATTAGATGCATATATAAAATACCGTTTAGTTTCCGATTATATACCGATATTTATTATTTATACGCATAGAGCTCCACTTTAATCTTTGCGAACAATATGCGTTTATCTTTGAAATTAGCGTTTGTTATATTTTTTTCAAAAATATGTTTTTAACTGAAATTATATTTGACGAAGATATTTTGCAAAACTATGAGATTGCTTTCTGTAAATTTAGAAATCTTTTTTAAATGGAAATATATTTTTGTTTAGACTTACGTTATCTTGAATGGCAACATGTTTCGAAGATAATCGCATAGAGAGAAATAAACCTGTACATTAGATTAGTACTCTGTTAAGCCGATTCTACAATTGCGTAAACGTGGTTGTAAGCGGTTGTAGTTGTAAGAAATTAACCAATCATGGTCGATAATTCTCCTCAAATTCAACTGTGATTGGTCAATTTCTTACAACTACAACCACGTTTACGCAATTGTAGAATCGGCTTTATGTGAATATATAAATGTTATGTTTTTCTGTGTTCTATTTCATAATGCTTTGCACATATACATATGAAGTAGAAGCTGTTATATTATTTACGTGCGAGAATTCGTTGGCGAAATAAAAGATAATATATACATACCAACGTAAACCCGTGCTTTATTCCGAAGATACATTTTTCCAATTTATAAACTTCAATTATGGCAAGCTATTGATAGCAGTAACGCGAGGCAGTCCGAATGAAAAAGGAAGAGACATTTCACGAAGGAAGAATTCCAAAGAGATCATCATTGCCACTTTTCAAACATTCAAGGTTTCGCGTCATTATTTCGATCGCTAAATATTGAATCTTGAAAATTCCAAGTATCTTCAACTTTCAAGCCCTTCAAGGGCTTCAAGCGGATCGCTCGTCCGTCCCGAAGAAAACAAACACAACGCGCATGCGTGGTTCTTTCCAGGGCGGAGCAGGCCGGACAACTTTCGGATCGTTGGCGAGAAACGCGCCAAAACGCACAACTTCGCCAAACTTCACAGGATTCCGCTTCGGCTAAGTTCAGGTTACACGTTCGATTTCGCGACGACTTCACGTCGTCGTCTGCGGTGAATTTCACGTCGGTGGAGAGCCTCGAATCTGAAGTCCGCGGGAAACGGGCGGCGTGCGTCATTACGTCACATCCAGCCTTTCGTGACGGGTGTAGATCGTCGGGTCGACGATCGGAGATTACGGAGGACAAGATCCGGAGACACCGAGGGTGCGCGAGGCTGCAATCCCGCGGAAATGGCTGTCGCGAGTCGTCGCTGCGTCGCGGCGTGCACGTTCCTGGCAGTGCTCTTGTTGCTGGTGGAGACAGGTGAGGTTAACGACGCGACGACGCGCCTTGGGCGGGGCATATCGTCCTCGACGTTTCTCCAGGCTTGTTCCTCGTAGCTGTCTCGTTTCAAGCGCGGCGGCTACGAAGAACGAACCTTCTGACGCGTGCCGCGGAAAGGTCGAAGGTAGAAGACAGCCGCGTTCTTTTTCAAAAAGCAAAAGAAATCTGTAATTCACGTCAGATTTCAGGACAGAAGTCATAATTTTATGCGACCTGCAATACGAGAAATATTTGAAGAATCGAAGTATAACACATGCAGAATAAAAGATTTTTTATTTTACATGTGTTGTATTTTAACTGTTCAAATGTTTCTAGCATTACACGTCGTATAAAATTATAGACTATAATTTTTTTTATACAAAGTTTTATGCTTGGAAGAATTGATGGGGAAGATTAATAATATCCTCTTTATTTTAAGATTGCGTTATGTTATATAGAATGAGTACGATTAGCATCTGCATCATCTGTTCTCCATGATGAACGAATAAGCAACAAAATCGTGTAGGATGAGCTACTTCTCCTACTTGTGGTTTGACAGAATGATATTCTTATCTAGGATACAGCATACGGTGCTACCAATGTAACAGCACCAGCAGCGAGTATCCATTTCAGTGTAATGAATTCCTGACGGGCGACATGGATCTCAAGCCTGAATCGTGCGACGAGGTTTACGGAGCGCAGTATTGCGTCAAGCACATAGGCCGTTTCGAGGGTAAACAGCAACGAAGACATTTTGTACAGCCTTTGCTTGGGAGATTGATATAGCGGTGATGCGGGAAAAGCTGATTAACTTTTCTGACAATCATACTTCACACACAGATTAATCGGGCATGCCGTGATGACTCTGCGCTAAACTGAATCGAACATTTTTTCAGATCTTTCCAACATGCAGGAACATTTTACACATGCGAGATCTTGGAATGCATTTATGAGCAAACTGAATTGTTATAAATGATTTTTTAAATATACATATTTGATTATTATTCCATTTTACGAGAATGAGACTTATAAATTGCATTTCAATGATCTTTCATGTTGCGAAAAATTCATCTACTAACCAAAATCCTGTTTATATCATTGATCAGTCATTGCAGATCATTTTTAGGAACATACGTCTAAGACTTCATAAATATTATTTTGTGATATGTTATTGGGAAACTTGTGTAACATCAATTGCCATGTAGTTTTTATTAGAAATTTAATTATTGCTTTCTTAATCAAGCGATGACCTTGGATTGCTATCAATGCACCTCGGCGGATGATTGGAAATGCATGGATAGCGAATTGGTTAAAAGTTTCTTGGTGCCGGCAAACTGTAGTCATGTGTACGGGGCGCTTTATTGCGTCAAATCAATCGGCCGTTATGGAGGTTTTTATATCAAGATTGTTTTTATCGTCGAGTGTGCCATGAGTGTTCTCTCCTAAGTCGTTTTGATCGTGGAAACGATCATTTATCGATATGGAGAAGGACAATTCTTTAATTATTTTAATGGAGTTTAAGAAATTCTGAGATTAAAATATACGAAGAGATTTACAAAATTCAGATACACTGACAAATAGAGATGCACTCTTTTAAATATTGATTCTTGTCAATGATATATTCAGTGTTTTATCAGTCATAAAATCTCAGTTTATCATAAAACATTTATTAGGAGGAATGAGAGAATTGGACTTTTTCTGTTTCGAAAGTGATCGTTTTAACATGAATTGATTCCCTTTCATTCTATTGTATATTCTGTTTTCGGCCTTTAAATTAATCTAGTCAAGAAAATCGTTTCTTCGTCGTTGAAGAAAACGATGTTTTGAAAATGTATGTTAATTTTCCACAAAATATGTATATCTCTGCATTTTCCTGCATGTCATGGGTATCACGCTTTTTTTATTATCGATTAAATATATATATATACACATCTATAAAGCCCGCTTACTCACTCATTCTCAGAATTAACTTTCAAATCCAAATCAACAAAAAGACGCACGTTCGAATAAACAAGCTTCCAGATAATAGAGCAATCGCTTCTCTGATATTACATATCTCAAAGTACAAGTTTTCTCTGAAGTTTTTCAAGTATCTTCTAGTTACAGAATAATATTGCTTAAGGCAAAGATATTGTATAATTAATGTTATATCTCTGAAAACAGGTGGCATCGGTACAAAGCGATTCTGTTCGTCCGTGCACATGGGAAATTACTGCGATTACGTAAAACAGCCGGGTGACAAGCTGACCTATCGCACCTGTGTGTTCACATGTTCCGACGACGGATGCAATTCAGCGATATCCTTTATGCCGAATGCAATGTATACATGGATCATGCCAGCGAGTTTAATGGTAGCCTGGAAGAAGCTGTTTCACAGGTAGAAGCTTCTCTGAAAGCCTTGATTAGTTAAGAGCCTCATAAATTTATTGTTCATTGTTGTCGATGAATCTCTTGCGCCCTTTTCTTGAAGTTGCATCTAAATATTAAATTAAATTTTGATCAATTTCTGGTCACTGCCAGTTTCAAGCATTATAAAATATGACATTAAAATATTTCTTATCAATATGGGAAAACGTAAAGATAAAATTTCTAATCAGTACAGACGTTTTTTGCAACTTTAAATCCTGTAATGGAATAATTTTATTTCTAACTAATATATTTTTGAATTATTTTTCGTCGTGGTATCTGTTCACATTTATTCTGTTTCAAATGATCTTTTTATAGGAATATTCTAAACAGTTCTTTTCACATTCAGTTGTATCTGATCAGATCTGAAAGAACATTACTGTTTTAAAATTCTCTTTTTCTATATACTTTTTAATATTTTTTTATTATATAATTAAAGATCAATGTATCTCATTATTTTTAAGATTATAGTATATTTGTATATTTTTTATTATATATTTAATATTTTTGTATATTTCATATATTTGATGATATATGTAATAGATCAATATGAACTAAAGTGAAATATGTCCGTCCATTTGATAAAAGATTCTAAGAAAGCATTGTATAATTAAGATGTAAGCATATCAGAGATATATATGTATATCTATATATACTACAATTTTTTATCTTTGCTATGTACTGATATAATACGTAGAATTAAATTATTATGCATAAATTTCGAAACGAATAAAATATTTTTGCTTATATATTAATAATAATACATTTTATATACACAATTTTATGACTGTTTCTTCCTTTTATTTTTATTATGAGATCCCTGCTCTTGTCATATATCATACATACAATATCTTCCTTGTCCTTGTATATAAATCTCTCAGACAGGCATATGCTGACAATAAATTGGCCTAATCTGTGAGATAATGCTCTTTGGTATTTTTCTATGTTTAGTATACGGTACTCTCTGTATATTTTTGGGTCTCAATAATATATTTAATTGACATGTATAAATATTATATATAAATCACGATACAGGCATATTGCGTCACGATACTGCATCAGGAGTAAATTTATAATTCGTAGCGAAATTTATAAACTCGTTACATTACGACGTCTATCACGAAAACGAATGATCTTACAAATATCATAGAAATTGCTTTCAATATGAATATCGAAAATATAGCTACAAACTACCTCGCAATATGTATTTAACTGTCTATAAAATGCACTGCCTAATACAACGCATGTAACTTCATGTTCTCGAAGAAGTTTTATATCTTCAATGAAGTACTTTATTTACGGGTAATTAAAGCTACTGACGATGACAAAGTAAACAACTAATGAAGAAAGACTAGGGAATGCTACTCACATGTTGCTGTATCGGTGTGTTTCAGGTTTTATCGTTATTGCATTTTGATAACGAAATTTTATGCCCGCAAGCGATATGTGAAATGTAGCATCCAGGTACTATATTTATCCACAATACAATTGCACAATTGTATGAAAAATACGTATATAAACGTATATGTATACATATAAATCATTCACGACTTGATTATTGTTATTAAGCGGAAATATAATTCTGTATGATTCTCAGAACTACGAGGCTAATATTAAAAATAAGTGATCTAACACATTTGCTATCGTATCCCCTTTAAGTTAGCTCAGGTGAATTAAACCGACAATCGAGTCGCGATAAACGTCGCGTTTCTTAAAAATATACGTACATATATCATTTGCATCATATCATCGATTGTACATTATTTAATGATCTTGTTGCACGTACGTTATGCATTTATTGTATAAAAAAGAATTTTAAGCTAATTTCTTTAGACTAATCGCGACATTTATTAGTATTATCACTGCATTCCTAGATTTGGAGATCTTATTGCCATCGACATCACGGCAGTGCGGATGGCAGTGAAAAATATATGCGATAGCAAAATGCTTAATACATTAATAACGCTAGTCCACTCGTACATATACGACATAGCAGCTTTGTAGAGCATATTATAATAAATCGGCAACAAAATCCAATTTACATGTTGCAAAGACAAATTTATAATGCAAATAGAAACAATAATAATCTACATGATAATACGCAAAGAAATACTGTCTTTCGAAATATCTATATGTCTAATGATGAAGCAATATATTAAATAATATATTAGTTAAGTAACTAATAAACATGCGAAACAGCAATACAAAAAATAAAAACAATTGATTTAACAGACTAGTACTAACATATAATATCGTTTTCAAAAAAGTAAAGTATGTTTAACTGATAACATCATAAATTATCTTTATGCTGCCATCTGTCTAAAGGTATTGTGCTTCTCTTAACTTCTTAATATCCGACTTACGCATCTAATTGTATGTGTGTGAACAGGTACAATTTTCATGCAACAAATGCAGCCTACTTTTTCTGTTCCCTTGCGATCAATGCGACATTTTTATTCTACATAAAAATTGTAGATATTCTAAGAAAAGCTAGTAAAAATTGTTCTGTGCGAATATTTTTTTGTATATGAGTATGACAAAGCTAAAATCCCCTAAGCGTGGTAGTACAAAGTTCTCGTAAGCTTAGGCTCTTTATCATTGTTAGCGGTGCGTAAATACTCTACAAACTTTAAGTATTAATTGCTAATCACGTGTAGCGGTAAAGCTGCAAGAGTCAAGTTCAAAGCCGATATTGAAGAAAGCTTGTAAATTTTATTGGCGCTGCAATTTTCGTATTTGGTCCTCTAATTCCTTAACACGCAGTTGGCTGTTAGCGAGCTGCCGTCGTACCAGTCTCAATTCGTCGGTTTGACGAGCGAATGCCAAACGAAGTTCTGCTTCATTGTTTGGAACATCCACAGTCTCCATAACTTTATTGTCATTGATCGAAGACGATATAATATTCTTCTGATAGAAAAAATATCATTTCAAATATAAAGTATATCATTCTAAAAATTATTGATACAATGTATATATTACGCTCGTACCTGTATAGCGACATTTCCAAACTTCTGCTGAAGTTGCTGAAATTTTGTGCTTTGATTGCTAGATGTTTTTTGACTCTTCTCCGACATGTCATGTAATTCCACCGGTCTGTAATCCGGTATCGTTTCCGTAGACAAGAATGCAAATTTCTTTTTGTTATTTAAATCAGTGGTCGCAGGCAATTGTGGTGGCTTGTATATTCGTGGCTTATGTGTAGAGATGCTCCCACCTAATAATACCCATGTGTGATATTCATTAATATAACTACTCGATAGAATTTTATTACTGCATAACATGCTAATAGAAAATATGAATGAATATTTATTTCAACTTCAGCTACAGCCAGGAAGTGGGACTTGGTTTACAATTTTACCTTAATTCACACATCCTAATAGAAAATATAAGAAACAAAGAATAACTCATTTAAAAATACAATTATAGTGTAAAAATGTAGGACCTGTTTTAAGAGAGATTAAGATTGGCGGGCTATTCATGCCGCTGATCCAATCTCTAGCCGATAGTGCGGGACATGTTCCAATTGTATCAGGATACAAATCTTCTTGGAATTGATCACTCTATAACATATAACATAGTTTTCTTTAATATGCACTTTCATAGAAAATTTTGTGAAGAGAAAATATTAGACGTGTAGTAAACTTGCCTTCCGTGGTACTATCATCGAGATCGGCTCACACATTCCACGAGTCGCGTGTAACTTGTAAAATCTGAATACCTCACATAAAGAGGTATTAATGCCTCTTTTCGGCATCACCCCCAACCCTCTCTGAGGATTTCCCGATATAAATTGACTGAGATAATGCATCCAGGGTGCTTCGTTAACTACTTCGTAATACCGAATATTACCATCGCCCTGTAGAAAGCAACAACATATTGAGTTTTAAACAGTTCATATTACGCATGCCGTACATTCTTACCTTTCCGGCTAAGAACACCATATTGGTATCATTATCGTAAAATGGAAAAACCACTCCGCTCGACGAATCTATCGTCTCACACGTCAGTGGGACTGTTAGGTCATGTTGACTCCATATTGCGTATTGTCGGTCCGAATGTCTACTAAATCCAGTAGTCAAAAGACGTCCGGAACTACCAAGAAATACTACCTTGCTCGCTTTCGTGCCGGCGTGACATACCCCTTCCTATTAAAATTAAAGTTTAAATTTATATATTATATATATATATATATATATATATATATATAT
>NJRQ01000037.1:440480-451406 GCA_003063805.1 Aphaenogaster ashmeadi | reverse complement strand
GGTAGTGGGGGAAGGCTGGCGCTTCTCTTATTATAGGACTCTAATATGTACTATATATCGATACCTGTGTGAAGTTAGCCCCCAAATGTCGAAAAATCAAATATTTTCTTTTTGCAAACGTTTGCCCACGAATTCCCGTTGGAATTTTTGTTTGCCCCCCTCTAGTTCAAAAGTTATAAGCAATTCAATTTTGGGGGAACCAACTTCACACTGGCTCCCCTAATGTTAAAAATCAAAAATTTTTTTTTTGCAAACGTTTGCCCATTGTTTACCCACAAATGCCCCGTTGGAATTTTTGTTTGCCCCCTCTAGTTCAAAAGTTATAAGCAATTCAATTTTAGGGGGTCAACTTCACACTGGCCCCCCAATGTTAAAAATCAAAGGGGCTCAGTAGCAACTGAGCCGCAACCAACAACGTAGAACTACATCAAATGTCACTATTTGTTGGCACTTTCTCTTTTCATTTGGTCATAACTTTTTTTGGAACGATGGGCAAACGAAAATTTTGGGTGGACAAACGTGGACAAATCGTGGACAAACGAATGCCACCTGAATTTTATAAAAATTTGCATTTCTGGATGCTGATGTCAAATTGGAAAAAAATTTGACATCAGCACCCCTATGAACATTTTTCATTAATTTCTAAGCGGGGCGGGATACGATTGTCCACGATTTGTCCACGTTTTTCCACCCAAAATTTTCGTTTGCCCATCGTTCAAAAAAAAGTTATGACCAAATTAAAAGAGAAAGTGCCAAGAAATAGTGACAGTTGACATATTTCTACGTTAATTGTTGGTTGCGGCTCAGTTGCTACTGAACCCCTTTGATTTTTAACATTGAGGGGCCAGTGTGAAGTTGGCCCCCCCAAAATTGAATTGCTTGTAACTTTTGAACTAGAGGGAGGCAAACAAAAATTCCAACGGGGCATTTGTGGGCAAACGTTTGCAAAAAGAAAATTTTTTATTTTTTTACATTGGGAGGCCAGTATGAAGTTGGCCCCCCCTAAAATTGAATTGCTTGAGCCAAACAAAAATTCCAACGGGGCATTCGTGGGCAAACGTTTGCAAAAAGAAAATTTTTGATTTTTTAACATTGAGGGACCAGTGTGAAGTTGACCCCCCTCCCCCAAAATTAAATTGCTTACAACTTTTGAACTAGAGCAAAGAAAAATTCCAACGGGGCATTCGTGGGCAAATGTTAGCAAAAAGAAAATTTTTAATTTTTCGACATTGGGGGGCTAACTTCACACAAATTATATCGATGAGACATCGCACGCAATGCAAAAATAAATTTATTAACAAATAATTAATTATCAGTAAATAGTTCGTTAATAAATTTGTTCTATGCAGTGGTACTTTTTGTTATTAAAATTTGTTATGGAATTTTTTATTATTAATTTTTCACGTCTTATTACAAACCTACTTCATTTTAAGTGCGGAAGGTATGGACGGCAATTCATAATTGGCTCATAAATTTAAAATTGTTTTAAAGCAATCGCTAACTTTGACGAAACTCCAATTAACCTAATTGGTGATTAACTTCTCAAGTAAAATAATAATTCTAATAATAATTTTTTATTTTGTTTAGCATAAATAGAATTATTAATTTTTCACTGTTCAATTACGGAAAAAGATCAAATTAGGTACGACGAATTGTATAATTAGAAATCTTGCTTCAAGCAAAATTTCTGCCGAATTGAATTAATTGTTGATTAATTAATTGGAGATTGATAAAGTCTGTCTAGGGAATAACGCGTGAATCGGCGGTGGCCAATCGGCTTTCCGCTTTTCTGGAAATCGCCGACACGTTACGGGAGACGATTGGCCGCCGCTCGTCGCGTGCAAAGTGAATTGCAATGCGAGAGATGCGTGCGGCCATGCGGCTACCATATATGTCATACGCATCGTGATAAAGAGAAAGAGATGGAGAAAGAGGGGGAGAGAGAGAGAACTGTATATTTTGCGAAGACCGGGTGACGTCACGGGGTACGGTTTATTTATAAAACCGCCGACTACGTTGCTCGCGCTCGGATTCGTACTTTGAGCCTTGAGCCTACTCGTGCACCTTGCACATCGCAGAAGTCGCCGCGGTCAGACGACGTGTCCCAACTCCCAGGTAGGCCCAGGCCCAGTTCTCTCGCTGTCGCACTCGTCCTCACGGAACTCACGTAAGAATCTCGGTGAATCCATTAATACCGACTGACAAGCGAGATTCGCCGCCGGTCGTCCGAGCGAACGAGACGCCAGCGTATAAAAAATCCTCAAAACACTATATACGATACATTCGTTATTAAAACAGCTATTCTTCTTCTTATTCCCCAAATGGATATCCAGCCCAAGGCAGCTATTCAAGATACATCTTCGTACTTGTGTTACCTCGGAAGAGACCTGTCGGACAGCCGACGATTCCGTTGTGATTCGTACCCCGTGAATAGCGATAACGTGCTCCATTCGCGCGGGCGGATCGCGTCCACCACGCGCACGAAACGTGACAGTCGAGGCTTCGTGGATAATCAGGCCGGTCGATGGAATTTTTGCGAATCCTCACGTCGTGTATTACAGAATGAAGTTGCGTCACGATTGATGTGTTCGAAATCGCGTGTCATCATGTTAATTACCGTTGCACTTACTCCTTGAGATGGATAATTACATTGCAGCGAATTAACGTTTCGTTTTTCTTTGGTGTAATTATCATATCCTGTCATGCAGACATTCATGGACGTAGAAATGTAGCAAGCGCCGTGCTGCGTTTATCAGGAAGAAATAAGATTTAGTTGATAACAAGGAATTTCCATGAACACTTGATTTTCAAGGTCTCGAGATATTACGATTACATAGACACTTGTATTTCGTCATTTTTCAGGTATCTATATACGGAGACAGAGTAAGAAGCAAACATGAGTCTACAGTGGACGATCATAGCTGGCTTCCTGTACATCGAGATCGCGATCGTTCTTCTCCTGGTGTTGCCAGTGGCCTCGCCGACCAGATGGCAAAAACTCTTCAAATCTCGTTTCTTGCAAAGTATAAATAATCAGGCTTCCATATATTTTGTGATTTTATTGGGCGTCCTGGTTCTCTTTCTGCTGGACGCTATACGAGAGATGCGAAAGTACTCTATGAGCTTGGATCACACGGACCGTCATCAGTTGAACCTCGAAATGCAAGGTAGATTATACAATGTCTTTTGTATTTTTATGCTTTTTTGTATATCAATTTAATTTCATATTCTTCTGACTCCTGATTATGGCACAGATTATGTCTGTTATAACACTTACATTTCTATACTCCTTTCAGAAAACATGAGATTGTTTCGCGCACAGAGGAATTTCTACATATCCGGCTTTGCGCTGTTTCTGAGTTTGGTGATACGCCGTCTTGTTATCCTGATATCTACCCAAGCTACCTTACTCGCGCAAAACGAAGCGGCCATGCGGCAGGCTCAGTCCGCGACAACCACCGCCAGGAGCTTGTTGTCCCACAGAACGATCGGGGAAAGTGCGCAGAACGACTCCAATGAGGCGCATGACAAAGCTGTCTCGGAACTGAAAAATCAAATTAAGGAGTTACAAGCTAAGAATCAAGAACTTGAGAACAATTTGACGAAAGAAAAGAAAGATAAAGAAGCAATAAAATCGCAGGCAGAGTCACTCACGAAGGAATACGATCGCTTGACTACGGAGCATGCGAAACTTACACAAGCGGGTGGTGATAAGAAAACCGATTAAATTTAGGTTTTCCCGTTTTCCTTTTTTCTTTGTTTTTTTTAACCATTGTTTGCTCATGAATCCTAAAAGTTCGTTACGTTATATCAAATTGCATAATTTGTATTGCATATTTAAACAGTAATCACATTTCATGAGATATTAAAACATATTTATATACTTTCGTTGGGAGATTGTATACAAATATTGTTACTATTGTGTGATGGTGTAACGTGCCTCGTAATACACTGTACATCCTCTTTCCAATGTGCACTTCCTGTGTACAAAGCTTGTACCCGTCTTTCTTAATTCGTGATATATCGTTATTTTTGACAATGTAATTCTAAGAATTCCATAAATTAAAGTTTTCGTTATAGTTGCTTTGTATTTCTTTTTGAGAAGTGGTACAAATCTTGATGGCAGGTACGTCATCGACTGTTATCATTTTATACTGCACGAGAATAACTGATTACTGCACGCTATACATTCGGCAAGTATTAATAATGTATAAATAGGATATATATTTTACATACGTTTTAGACAATATATCTCAAATGTACTTCCAATCTTGCATTTGCAACGTTTCCTCGTTTTATATTTACCAATAATCTTGTATGAAATTATATATATATATATATATATATATATATTATAGAATATATATATACACTATAATGTGTGCTGTGCTGTTGTAGGCCTTTATTTAGGTCATGCACCCTGGGATATACTGTATATATTTCGATCTATAAATAGAACTATATGAAAACCTCAAAATAAGTTCAGGTTGGTTTTCACTATGCACACTTTCCTGCACAACTATAAAACCATTTTAGTGAAAAAATTTTGTGCCGCGTATAGCATTATATAACTTTATTACTGATTAAATTTGGATAAACTCTATCAAGATACCTATGAATGAAAGAAGTTTTGCGTTTAATGCTTAACAATTATTTAAAATATTTATCGCACATGTAACAATCATTATTTTATTATAAATCACAATATATATTCATTTATTTTTTACATTTTTCCTCGTGTACTCTTCGCTTTATACTACTTTCCATCAGCGACAATTCTGCTGAGATAAGCATTTTAGGCATTACACTTTGATGTATAATTTATTATTTATCGACTAAACGTCCTTTGAAGATGCTGTAATTCACGAGATGCGCAAGTAGAATATATTACGAACGCGTTTCGATCATGCGTGTATAGTGCATGTTCCAGACACAATTGGAAAACTCGTCCACCAAGTTTGAACATTTAAGGGCCTCTTTGGGATGATCCTGGAAACACTTCAGGACTTTATTACTATTCTCCAAACATGGTTGCACTGTACTTTGGACATTGCCACTTTCCTGTCCTGTAACAAAAAATACATATTTATATTTATATTAAATTGGAAAACTGCTGCATTGTATAAAACTTCTGTTTAATTTTAAAACAATATATTAGTATAATCTTTTGATTTGATTATCAAAGCAATGTCTATAAATTATCCAGGTATTAATTTTGTCTGTACATTGTCAAATATCTTAGAGAACGATATTACATTCTCAATGTCAATGAAACTATTTAGTAAACTTAACTTGATGCAAGCGATTGGAGAGCAATTAGAGAATAAATCAAACTGTTAAATGATATCTAAACTCACCAGACTTAGCGACCGAAGTCTCGCTAGCTGCTTTCTTGTATTCGTCCTCTAAGACATGATTGATCTTTTGGTAACCGTTCTCCAGATTCCGCAGGCGCTTCTGCCAGTACTGATCTTGCAGCTTCAGCTCCTCTTCCATCTGCTGCTGCATTTGAAGAGCGGACATCGTTAATTCCGGGTAATAATATACTGGCTGGCCAGGAGTCGCTTCACTGGGCTGAGGCGCGACGGTCGTCGCACCGGGAGGTGCTGGGTGCTGAGTCGGTGCGTGGGATCTCGTGTCCGACGAGGATTCGCGGGCCCTCGCTCTCTCTCCTTGGGCGAGACGCTGTACGATCGCGTTCGACACCTTGATCACCCCGACTTCCTCCTCGTTCGAGATGGTCAGCTTGCGGGCGCTCTGGCCGGAGCCCATCCTCGGGATCCTAACTCAGCGGCCCGCGAAGGACCTTGCAATTTCGCTCGTCTACAAACAAACGATTCGTCCTCTCCGTTCGCGGCGCCGCGTCAACGTCGCTATCTTTCGTCGTTTACCTGGCGGGCCTTATCCGTCGTCCTGGTCCGTCGACAGCGTTTTCCGCCGCATCAAAGTGAAGTTACATAAATACTCCGGAGCCACATGCCTTCCACCACCCTCCACGACGGTAGTGCCGCCGGCCGCGCAGCGTTTTCCGTCGCCCTTGAATTCGCTCGCGCCGACTCGAGTGAACATAGCGGCCGTTCGCTTTGCGTTGCGAAGTTAGCCCCATGTCGGATTAGGGCCTATCCAGATAAACTTGCATAGCCGCATAACCACATGCGTAGAAAAAATTATCCAATCATATGTCCAATTAAAGGAGGCACGTCTTTATGCTAGACATGCGATTGGATAATTTTTTCTATGCAAATGGTTATGCGGCTTTGCAAGTTTGTCTGGATAGGCCCTCAGGTTATTAAAAATCGAGATCTCGTGGGACCTGACCAATCGACGTAGGCCGAAATCACACGGTACGGCATAGAGCGTGCGGAATAGAGAATGCGTCATAGAACAGCCAATCAGCGCTATAAAAAAAAGAAAGAAGCGTGCGGAATAGCGCTGATTGGCTGTTCTATGACGCACTCTCTATTCCGTACCGTGTGATTCGGCCTTACTCCTTTCGTTCCGATTGGACAAGTTCCAATTGTGATCTGAGACACGAAACTCTCTTTTGATCTCTTCGTTTTGTGACGCGATAACGAGAGGTCGTCTGTATTGCGATTTTTAGGTTAGATTTTAGGATTCACGAGGTTAACGAAGGTATCGCGAACTTTTCGATTACTGTTCGCATTTTTCGAAGATCGAATGTCGTAAATAATTCCAGGCAGACAGAGATTTTTGCTGAAACGTAAGTCGAAAGATTTGTCGAAAAAGAATCCAACTTTTTTTATTTAAAATACACAATCTGGTGTGGAGATACTTTCCTGTAAGAATGGAAAATTAAGGATTGAAAAGACAGATGTGCACGAAAATATGAAACGTATTTTATATAATTCTTGTTTTTTTTAGTTACAAACGTACAAAATGGAGTACATTCAAGTCTCTGATGGAGCACAAAAGATAGGAGTGATGTACGTATATATATATATATATATCATATATTTTAAGATATATAAGGTAAAACTTAATTCTTGCAAACGTATGTGATTTTTTTTCTTACCCTCGTAGCCTCTGCTGCGAATGCGGACTTCCTATTGAGCCAAATCCTGCCAACATGTGCGTAGGATGCCTGCGTACCCATGTTGACATTACCGAAGGCATTCCCAAACAAGCGACTCTACAATTCTGTAAGGGTTGTGAAAGGTATGTTATTTTTTAAAAATGTTTCAAGCTTGGCGTTACGTATTAACTTGCTCATGTAATATGAAGTTGATATCGCGTTCATGTAACAGGTATCTTCAGCCGCCTTCCGAATGGATTCACGCCGCACTAGAATCCAGAGAACTCTTGTCGCTGTGTTTAAAAAAATTAAAGGGATTGAACCGTGTCAAATTGATAGACGCCAGTTTTATATGGACAGAGCCACATTCCAAAAGATTGAAAGTAAGTTTCTTTATCTTATCTACATTTGTATCACGTAGGTATGATGTCAATTATATGGATTTATGTGTGATACTTGGATCACAAATAAATTCAAGAGTTTGAACTTGTTGCGAAAAATATCACTTTTTGTGTTTCAAGACCGACAAAATTGTTGGCGCGTGATTTGCAGGGCTGAAGAAATGTATATAAAATTCCAAAAGATTATTAGGCACTAAGATCCAGCCTCGACCGAATAGGTTTATGTATATATATACTTATATTTGTGTTATTTATATCGGTCTGTATTCATGTATTATTGTTTATCAGAAATAATTTTTCAATAGTTACATGTACCTGATGCAAACAGTGACTATTCGGTCATTGTCTGTAATAATTAATTCGATTTTAAGCGTTAAAATAAAATTCTACTTCCATTTTATCATATCTAATATTTTTCTTAGGTAAAGTTAACAATTCATGCAGAAGTAATTGGCGGTACAGTCCTGCAGCAAGTATTCGTGGTCGAATACATCGTGAATCATCAGATGTGTGACGACTGTCATCGTACGGAAGCTAAAGATTACTGGCGTGGATGTGTAAGTTTTTCAAGATACTGCAGAGAGAATAGAATAGAAAAAAATAGAAGAATTCAAACGCGCTGAATGATTATATATGGAAAATTACTGGCGATATATCTACCAATTTTTTGATAATTATATATGGCTTCCTTGTTATACATGTCGCGTTGTCTCTTATAGGTGCAAGTCCGGCAGAAAGCAACAAACAAGAAAACCTTTTATTACTTAGAACAGTTGATATTGAAACATAAAGCACATGAGCATACTTTAGGCATAAAACCTATTAATGGTAAATATCGTGTTTTACACACATACACACAAAAGCTTTTTCAGTTATAATAATATACTGTAATATATAAGAGATATTTAAAATGTCCTAATATTTACAGACGGTTTGGACTTCTTCTATGCAAACGAAGCCGCGGCTAGAAAAATGATTGATTTTCTAATGACGGTCATGCCATGCCAATATCAACGTTCGAAGAAATTAATTTCACACGATTGTCATAGTAATTTATACAATTACAAGTTTACATTCTGGTAAATATGCGCAGCACACATCTGTGACATATATTTTGATCTTATTTAATGTCTTTATCGCATCATTTGCAGCGTTGAAATCGTTCCACTCTCAAAGGATAGTGTAGTTTGCTTACCACGAAAGTTGGCTCAACAGCTGGGTGGCATTAGCCCTATCTGTTTGGTATACCGACTCACAAATTGCGTGCATCTTATAGACTTTTTGTCGGGGCAAAGTAAGTTACGGTATTAGTATTAATTTTAACGATAATTTAATTGATGCTATACACTGATATGTTTCATTTAGTTGCTGAAGTTAGTGCGACTGTCTACTGGAGAAATAACTTCAATAGTATATGCGATCCAAAACAATTAACAGAGTATATTGTAATGGATATTGAACCAATAAAATATAAAGATAGAAAAATTTTCCCAGGACAAGGAACTATTTCTAATAAAGTAAGTTTTCCTTCTGTATAAAATATTCCAACAGCAATATGATTGTGTCTGTATTATCTAAGCTTATCATGTATATTATCTAAGCTTATCACATAATATTGTTGAAAGAAGAAGGGATATTTATCTTCTTAACAACATGAGAAATTTAACACATGATTCACACAAGATAAAAAGCAAATTTTTGATAATTAATTTTTTAGCACGTCATAGCGGATGCATGGTTAGTGAAAGCGTCTGAATTGGGGATAAACGATAATCCAATTCACACACGTACACATTTAGGCCATATACTTAAACCAGGTGATTCTGTACTCGGGTAAGTTTACGTACTTTACAATAAATAATTTGTAGTATATAATATGTATTGAAATGTGCATGTGTGTGTCATATCTTTACCATAGGATAAATATTTTATAGAAACATATGTAATTTGTTCTTCTATTCGTATTCGTTTATTGCAGCTATACTCTGAAAGATAGTAATATTAACGATACCAATTTCGAGAAACTAAGTGAAGATTTAATACCCGATATTGTTCTCGTAAAGAAGTTTTATAGCCACAATAAGGCGGCACGTCGCAAGGCACGAGTATGGAAGTTGAAACATATCACTGATGACGTAGTCAGTGTGAATACAGAAAATAAGTATGTGTTGAAAAACGTACAAATCCTACAAGTTTGTGCACTGCAAATTGCATGATCTCATAATATAAATTGCATCTTACAGCGAATATAATGAATTCCTTGATGAACTGGAAGAAGACCCAGAAATGAGGCAGAGCATTAATATATTTAGAGACACTCGGAAACACATCCCTGTTGATACTAACGAGATAGACCCGAGCATTCCGCAAATTACACTCGAAGAAATGATGGACGATCTTATAATCGAAGATTGAAACATTTGAAGATTATGAATGAAAGCGTACATGATTTTACGTACAAATTGCTACGAAATCGCAATAGTATATTTTTATGTATCTAAAATAATCGTTCAATTTATTGTCTTGACAATATATTTTATGTATCAATAATTATCAATAAAATGTTCAAAAATGAAATTAAAAAGTTGATGATTTTTACAAGTACTACTCGATTACATTTCGATGAAATTAATTATTCATCCATCAATCATTAACATCATTATTCAACAATATGTTTTATCAGATGCTCACATTATTAGTATTAGTTAAATCAGTGGTGTAGCACGGGATCACGTTAACCACCGAATAAATTACCGTTACACGATTTTCAAACGTGATAGACATCACAACAAACATAGAACCACAATGTGATCTCGTGATAATAGTATTGTTCTTCTTATTTGTTTTGAGTTATATATATATATATAGATTGGTCATAACATGCCATTGGTTTATAATTATACCATATCTCTACCACCTTTTATACATCGAATCATTTCAAAGCTATTTGTGAGAGATATTGAAAGTGGGGAATTATCTTAGAGATATAATAGCACCGATACTATATAACTCTGCAATAACTCTGATGAAATCGTAGTGATACAGTACTTCACATTCAATCGCATCAATATGTGGGTCTGCAGGCTGTTGCTGTTTACGTTTTTATTAAAGATTGCAAACAGCGGCGTAATAAGCAATATAAGTATGATAAATTATTATTAGAATTATTATTAAAATTCAAATTAAAAATGAGCAAATTTTATATTTACAGTCCTAAAAGATTTTATATATTTATTTTTTGTTTTAACAAATATATTTTAAACAAAGTATTAATGTTCGCTTAGTATAAACAAATTTTCATAAGAGGGCTAGCGAACAAACAAGGTCTTCGTGTTAAAGTTATTATATTTTAACGATGAAATTAAAATTATAAATAAAAACAAACGTTTCGGCCCTTAATGTAGCCTTCTTCAGTGTAAAAATTAACCTTGACAGATAAATTACGGTCGTTACATCGAATATTCAATTTACAAAGAATTCACAGAGAATTAT
>NJRQ01000037.1:428284-440174 GCA_003063805.1 Aphaenogaster ashmeadi | reverse complement strand
ATGTTACCGATGTCTGCGAAACGAATGGGATACACACGAAGACAGAAATGTAAGCGAATTAATTTAAGCGATGCAACGACTTTGCTCTATATGTAATTTTTAATACAGCGATATAATTCTCTGTGAATTCTTTGTAAATTGAATATTCGATGTAACGACCGTAATTTATCTGTCAAGGTTAATTTTTACACTGAAGAAGGCTACATTAAGGGCCGAAACGTTTGTTTTTATTTATAATTTTAATTTCATCGTTAAAATATAATAACTTTAACACGAAGACCTTGTTTGTTCGCTAGCCCTCTTATGAAAATTTAAATATATTTTATTTTATATATATAATATATATATTATATCATAAAATAAATGCAGTTTGATAATGCAACAATATTTATGCTATCCATATTATTGCAGTTGTTTTCTTTGTTTACTGTTCAAAATGGCACACTTTTGATGACAAAATATATCACTATACGTTCATGTTGCTAAGAGATTAAATTAAAATGATCGGGATTGTGCTATCTTTAATTATCAATTAAGATTGTGCAACAAAGTAGATTGACAATATATCAATCTGTTAACAATCTTAACAAAGTAGATCTCATAGATATAAATTTTACCATCATTTTATAGGATTGTAATAAATGCTTACACAAAGACAGAAAATGACACACATGCATGTTAACTAATATATCTTGTACACGGAAAAAAAGTAGTTGCCGTAGCTAAAAACTACGTGTGGTAACTAAATTGCAGTCGTAATATATGGACAGCGAACATTTTAGCTGTAATACTTATTTCATTGCTGTTGTGACTATAAATTTCTAAACTACAGCAAAACGTTTATAATCACGACAGCAAACACAGTTTAGCAAATCATGATTAACTATGGTAGCGAAAAATTTTTTTCCCGTGTACTATATTCTGTCTTATACGCGAAAGCCGAAAAATATTGGTTCTATCCGTTTTTGCAGATGACAAAATATCACACTTTACATGTGAAATTAATAATTGGGTAAAAGCAAAGGAATCTAAAGAATCTGAAGATTTTAAACAGTTAATTCATAGTCTAGCTCTTCCAACCAGCTTACAGCGTACTGACTGGCGTAGTTTCATCGATAACAGTATACATTTTTGCATAATATGTCGGTCTGTCCTAAATAGTTTTATGGAATATCGTAGGAACGGTATGTCAGCGGAAGAGATAAGATCTAATGGGATTAAAATTTGTCATCTACTGAACCTGGCAACTAAACAAGTCTGCGACGGTGCAGTAACTATCAATTTGGTAAGTCAATTGAATTGTTATACATGCAAATAAAATATTGAAAATTGAAAATTTTTATTTCGCTATCATCATCGTAATGTGTAAGAGTTTCTTTATAGATAGCAATAATACATTTTTGACATTAATCATTTTTATATTCAATATTATCTGAACGTTTTACTTGCAGCCAATAATTTTGCATATCATAGATTCAAAGCCGAATCTAACGTCGGCCACAATTTGTGGAGTTATATTGGAATCAGAGTCTTGTCCGCTTAAAAATGACGAGTTTAATTGGACAGTCAACATCGATAATGGTCCCCCGAAAGTTATTGATCCGAAAGAGAGTAAAGAAATTCTAAATGTAATACAAATAACGGATGTTCATTACGATCCTATCTACGAACCTTATGGCAACTCGCATTGTAATGAACCAACGTGTTGTCGAAAAGGACAAAACGACACAAATACAAGCGGCAAGGTGGCAGGCTATTGGGGAGATTATAATCATTGCGACAGTCCGTGGCATACCGTTGTTGATGTCCTAGATCACATTAGAACTCAGCATCAAGCAAGAATCTACTGCTATATTATTATTTATAATTTTTCAAAACTGCGCGTTATTAACTGGAATATTAATTTGCAGAATATTTCCTACGTTTACTTCACTGGCGACATAGTAGACCACGGTGTTTGGGAAACTACTATTGAGGGAAATATAAAAAGTTTGAACAATATCTATATCCAAATTTATGAAATATTCAGAAATATTCCTGTGTATCCTATTCTGGGTAACCATGAGCCGCATCCTGTAAATCAGTGAGCTATCCAATTTTTATATATAAATATATATTTTGTCCGATTAATATCTACTTACTCCCACATTTTCAGATTAATATAGTTTTGCATAATTTTTTTAGATTTGCACCTAAGACTAATACTAATGATGAGTTAAGCACGCAATGGCTGTATAAAATGATGGCTGATTTATGGATTAATTTCGGATGGTTGCCAGAATCTACACGTTCTACCATTCTACAGGGCGGATATTATACGGTTTCGCCTAAAAAAGGATTTAGAATTATAGCTCTGAACAATAACGTATGTTATTGTTACAATTGGTGAGTACATCAAATTAATTTTTTAACTGAGATGCAAGAAATTAAATTTACTTGTAGATTGCGATATGATATCTCGCTGATTGATCTATATTGTATTATATTCTTATCTTGTATATTTGCTTAACGTTATCAAATTAGAATCGTCGATAGATCGACCGATAAATATTGGGAATTATTTTGTGCATCACAACATATCGATATTACACAACTGATTTCTCCGATATTACATGTCCCTAAACTTCGTTTTAGATCTCTCATCATGTTTTTTAATGCAAAAAGTATATAAAGATAAAAACCAAAGATCAAAAGCTCGAAATATGCAAAAGTAAGCAATATAAAAATGGTCAAGGATACGAGCAATTAAAAGTTAAAGATCAAGATGTTTATTATACATAAATGAAATTAAATAAAAATTATATCAACTGAAAATAATTAAATTCCTTAAATTCAACTGGACGTTTCGACTCTACTAAGTCTTCATCAGCAGATTGTTAGTTAAATAATTATTCGTCTCGTTTCCTAATTGTAATTATTATCTCTGTTATAGACATATGTTATAGACTTTTAATTTATACAACAAAAACTATTTTTTTACCTTGGTTATAATGTTATGTTTTATTGTCTTTTGTCATATATCTATAGTTTTTTATATTCTAATTTATTACTTATGGTTCTTCCGCTATGTTCACTTTATACAGATATTTTAATTGTAATTAATTTTCAAATGTTATTATTATCAATATATATATATATATATATATGTTACCTAAGAATTATTTAACTAACAATCTGCTGATGAAGACTTAGTAGAGTCGAAACGTCCAGTTGAATTTAAAGAATTTAATTATTTTCAGTTGATATTATAATTTTTATTTAACTTCATTTATAATAAACATCTTGATCTTTAACTTTTAATTGCTCGTATTCTTGACCATTTTTATATTGCTTATATAAAGATATTTTACACGGTTCTATATAGAAATAATTTCTACAGGTGGATATGGTATCAACCACAAGATCCTGATGGCCAATTGCAATGGTTGGCGGATACGCTTTTGCAAGCTGAAAAGGATGAAGAGTTTGTGCACATATTAGGACACATTCCACCCGGTCATGAGAACTGTCAAAGTACATGGAAAAGAGAATATATCAAAATTGTCAACCGATTTGCCCACATTATCAGAGCGCAATTCAACGGCCATACACACAACGATGAATTACAGTTGTTTTATAGCACTGATGAGAAAATTAATAATGTTGCTTGGAACGGCGGCAGTACGACTGCTTACGAGAATTTAAATCCCAACTACAAGCTGTATACTGTTGACAGCAAAAATTATGTGAGTATCACATCGTTCCGATAAAATATATGTTATGTACATTTTTATATACGAGCCAAACTTTATTACAGACAGTAAAAGATTTTGAAAATTGGATGTATAATTTAACTTTAGCGAATGCTAACCCCGATCAACGGCCGTTGTGGTACAAGTCGTACTCGTTTAAAGAGGAATATGGCATTTCCGACTTGACATACAATTCGTTACACGTTTGGTTCTCTAAATTAGCGAATGATAAGGATATGCTAAAACGCTACTACAGGTAATGTTCAGAGATTTGTGAAATATTGTCTGCCAAGTATTTTATCTTAATCAACAATAATTGATTCAGGCACTATTTTAAAAATGCTGAACCATCACTGGAAAAAGAGTGCGATGCAATGTGCATGAGATCTATCATGTGTCGTATAATTGCAAGTCTGGGAGATTACCAAACCAGATGTAATAATCAATATTAGTATCTTGGATTTATATTCAGCTAACTATTTACAATTTGATGCGTTATTACTGCAATATAAAAAAAGCGAAAAAAAAACATCTTAGAGAAAATACTTCATGAAAAAAACATTCTATGTTTATTACTATATTTTTTACAATCGCTTTTCATAACATTATGTATTTATAAGAATACAATATTTTATTATCTGTTACTTTTATCTAACTGTGATCATTGTTGATGCTTACATAAACTTTTTAGGTCTATTAATTTTAAAATGGGTTTACTCAAAATTTCATGATTTGGTAAACTGTCAAATAAACAAATCTGGAAAGTAAACGAGAAAGAAATGATTTTTTATAAAGTATAGCTGTAATTTGTGTAAAGTTAATCCTTAGTTTATGCCAATAACGAAATAAATTATGGAATGTAGTTGTGCATTATTCTTTAAAACATAAGCCTTACCTGTTTTCTAACATAAATAAGAAGCGTTTCAACATGTTCTGGATTGTTGCATTCCGACTGAAAGAATCGTCTCCACAATGCTCCTGCTAATGTTTTGTCATCGGATTGTATGCCTTCGTCGTAACCTATTATAGCAGCATTGAATTGGTATGATATTTCTCGTATGTGTTCATTTTTAAGTTTACTTTTGATTGACTGCAATTATAACATAATAATTATATTTAATAACCAGCAATAATTAATAGAAAATTATGATAAATGCTCATGTACATATTAAAAGTACAATGCTACCTACACCAAGCTTGTCTATCCTGGCAGTCGTGTCTTGCCACATTGCCTGTACCGCATTATTTCTGACAATTTTCCCATTTTTATCGTCTACCATGTAACGAACCATTATCATCCAAACATGAAGTTCCGTTATCAGAAACCAAGAAAAAAATGTGTCTGCCATGTTAAAATCTATAAAGAATATGTTTAAAATATACACAAGAGTTAGAATTATAACCGTTATACAACACAGAATTTATAGCGACAAACTTACGTTTGAAGAAAAAAGAATAATCCACCTGCTTCATTACATGTTCATATACCCTATAACCCATTATCATGGTTCTCTGCAATTAATAAATTAGCATTACCGCTAATAACTTTGGATACTTGGATAAAAAGCACAAAGCATTTTTATAGTCTGCCAAGACAACGAGCTTCACAAGCGTTTTTGCACAACCGCTCAAAGCTTAACGGTAATGAAAAACATTCAATTACATATTTCTGGATGTCTAGAATACCGGCTTTTCTCAGCATTCTCTCCACGAATCCCATCTTAGGATGCACAATCTGCACCGCGGATGTGCGGTGCTCGGATTTCGTGTGGATATCCTTAGGCACCACCGACAGGTGCGTAGAAACCGCCGGTAGCAGCCTAGCGGTGTTAAGACCTCCATGTCTCTGATGTGTTGTTCTCTGGCTCAATAACAACGCCGCATTCTAAAACACGTGTGTCGTTAGCGAAATCGCGCGTGAACGCAGCTCGCAGGAGAGCATCCTGGCTTAGAGGCAGAGGGGCATTTCGGGGCAACTGGCGGAAGATTATATCGGCCGATTCGACCGGGCGTGAGTACCTTCGACGAGGGAAAGAGCCGGGCGCATCGCGCGACGGACATCTCGCCGTAAATAATAATATCCTAAGCGTGTACGGCGTACGCGCCGGCACGAGGAGACGAGCAGCGGCAACCAGGAACGTGCACGTGCTGCCCGCGTCGAGATTCCGTCGAACGGTGATTGAGGGAACTTCTTTGCAAATGGAGGTCACTGGCTGATGGCTCGCAGTTCACGCGGCAGCATTTAAGCGAAATTTCTCAATTGTTCGTACTTAGAGCTGCGCGTGGTCGCGCAGAACCGCAAGGTCGTCCTATACCCTCGCGAAATCGGCCGGTGTCCGCGAGATAAACGTCGATCGCGCCAGGTAAAACGAAGGAGAGACCACGCTCTCCCGGCTTCGCCTCTGCATCGCGGTATATCTCGTCCTCGAGCGGATCTTCCGCTTTGTTGACAAACGTGCGCGTTTTCTATGGATGGTCCGGGGAAAGCACCGCCGTTTTCCGCAATTTGTTGATCCGAGAATCGTCTTAGGTACAATTACGCTTGCGTTTACATTCAGTATTTTTGAACTCTACCGATTCGGGTCCACGTTGCGTTCCTCGTGAACCTCAGATTCACGTTGCGAATTCCCCCGAGAATTTCTTACAATTCCTCATGCCCTTAAAGGCTAGTCTACAATAGCCATAGCAGTAGGTTGTAATCCGTAAGTTGTAAGAAATTAATTCATCACAGTCGATTATTCTTCTCACTTTCGACTGTGATTAGTCAATTTCTTACAACTTACGGCTTACAACCTACTGCTATGGCTATTGTAGACTAGGCATTAGGTCTTTTGAGTCGTAATATAATGCGTAATATTGCAGATGCTCTGAGAGTCCCATCGCTCGAAAATGCATCAGAAGATGAAGTCCATACAGACCAAGGGTAAGAGCAAGAAAAGCGAGAAGCTCGCCAAATTCCTCGTCAGAGGCACGAACAGCACGAATCGTCCGGACTTGGCCAGCCTGCGCAAACCGATTGATACGAGCGTGTCCGACTTGTGCCAAGTTAGCGGGCTCCTCGAGGATGGCACCGACGAGGTTAAATCCATATTATCGTACGAATGTAACATTATATACGAATGCCGTACCTGCCACAGCTTATTCAGGAGCATCGTTAATTTGGTGTCTCACAAAAGGGAGTATTGTAGGGAAAAATTTGATATCACGCTCCACAGACACGTATTGCATAACTATAACGGGGTAAGTAGAATTTAGTCTGTTTATGTTACCACTGCTGTTACCTGCTGTACTTACAATGATGTTTCTTTTCCAGCCCAGAGAATCGATAATACACATGTATAAGACAGAACAGACAAGTAACGACAGTATTAAGAATGATAGAATACTTAGGAGTCAAGTACCCAAAGAAACAAATAAAAAGGATCTCAGTACAATAATAGATAAGCTGAATAAACAGCGAGAAGAAAGTATGCAGAAGCAATTAGACAATGAAAACACGATCTCTAACACTTTAAATGATCGACATATCTATTTGGAGGCTATAGATACAAATTGTTCTGCAATGTATCAAACTATTAAATCATCGGACAAAGTGGAAGATGCTATGGATTTAATGAAAGAACAAGTAAGCATTAGATCAATTCACTGATAAGATTAATTTTTTTTACTTATCGCTGCATACAAATATATATATTTAAAGTTACATTATTTCCATAATTATTCAGTCCGATGATGATTAACATGGTTCATTCTGTTTAGATAACAGAATTGCACAATATGACGGATCAAAATGACCTCGCATTAGAGGAGCAGTCTGAAAATCAAGTAGAAAAAAGTGACAGCCCTATTCAAGCGGATATGAGTGACGAGGAGAATGAATCATTAATATATAGACTAAATAACTTTAAACCGATAAATAACTTGTCTTGCACTATATGTAAATATGAATGGTCCTTATTTCTCTAACAACAAAATGTTCGATAGATATGAGATGCTTACGTTTTGATACGCAGGTAATGCAAAATTCTCAACGAAAAAGACGTTAACTGTTCACGTGAAAACGCTGCATACGTCACAACGCATATGCTACCCTTGTCCTAGCTGCACAAATATATTTGCAAATACATGGAGCGTTTATCGGCATTTATATAAAGGTATTGTTATATATCAAGAAATAGTCCGACACACACAGTATCAATATCGACATATCATTTATATCAAAATTTTTTCAAACAGCATAGCATTTCTAAAAACACTGTCTCGAATAATCTATCTTAACAATTTTCTGAACAGTTCATAAAAAGACCATTGAACAAGTGCGTAAATTAAGGCCACAGATTCAAGAAATAGCATTTCACAGAAAGACAACTGCGATGAAAGGTATAGAAAATGTTCGTGCAATTAAAGTATCTGCCTTGGGAAATGTAATGAAAAATAGTGATAAACCTCAGGTAAATCCCGATGATATTCTTTATTGGTTTTTTATCATAATAGAGTAATATACCTTATCATAATAGAGTAATATACTTTAAACTGATAATTGCATTTTTTTATAGGAACCGATAAACCATACAGAATCTAATACAAAGCTCTGTGGTAGACGTGGAAGAAAACCAAAAAGAAAGGCATCTTTGTCTACTTATTTGCAATATTGTCAATCGCCAATTGCTGCATGTGATGAAACAATTAGAATCAAACGATGTAATAAATTATCAACTTCAACATCTGATATACCGGGTGAAACAGAAGACGTCAATTTAGTAATCAATACAACTATAGAGCCATCTCATGACAAAAATACAAATTCCGAGCATATGTTGTTATCTCCTAAGATTTGTGAATCGTCCATCCGTGTACAAAGTGTTTCTAGCCTTAGTAAAGAAGATTGGGATATACTAGGAGATCAACGTAATCATCTTTCTGAATGCAATTCAATGGATAATAATAATGATCCTGATATTACAGTAACACAAAACATTAATAATAGTAAATCAGTGTCTCTTGGTGAGAATCACGATAATTTTGTGTCTAATAAAAATTTAAAATTACTCGATGTATGCACAGACACAAACGAAATTAGTTCTGATCTCATCTTCACTTCGAAGATAAGAAATAAAAAACGGAAAGGCTCAAGCCAGCACAATGAGAAGCAATTGACTGATTCGAAAGGTAAGTCATTCGATTTTTAACTATAATAAATTTTATTTATATACATACAATAGGAAAATGCTATTTAAATAAACAGAATATACGTGTTTAACAATAATTTGTTAAATTTTAGAGAAAGATATGATGGAAGTGGAGAATGATGATTCCAAGTTGCAATCTTCGTGTTCAATACCGAACAAAAAGAATCGGACTTTATTAATGGAGAGTAAAATAGCTACCATCGCAAACTTCCGGAAACTACGGTGCCTTCTGTGTAAACGAAAATTTACATCCGTGCCCAATTTACGCAGGCATATGGCAATGCACGTTGATTGGAATCGCTATCGTTGCAAGTTATGTGATTTTAAGTGTTTCGTAAAATGCGATTGCGTTGTGCATTGTAATAAAGTGCATAATATGCAAAATGATCGCGCGACTATAGCGGAAATGATACTCAAAATATCAGAGGACGAATATAACGAGGACGTCATTACAAATGAAACAAATCCAAAGAAAAAATCGGATAGTCCTGGTATTAGGGATATAACTACATCGCCGTGTCAGCCAGAGACACGTGTGGAAAACTCGAACAGTTTCAGTGACTCAGGTATACACGATACTTCACAAAGTAGCGAAGTAAATAGTGAAGCTACTGCCACGAGCGAGCGAGTCGCGGAGTCACAGGGAAATGCTGAATGTCAGAATGTCAATGCGGAGGATTGTGATGAGACTACGAGGATGCAAGATTTGTCAGAATCTGTGATAAATTGTGGATCAGGAAAATTAGACGACGATCCTGAACTTAAGCGGATGGTAATGGAAGTGATATTTGGTCCAATCCAAATAAGCGCGAGCGAACAAACGGACTCCAATAAGCCCGCATTAGAAACTAGTAATTGTGCGACTGGACCTATAGATGCGAACGATAATGTAAATAGTGCCACGTCCGTTGTCGAATCCAAGAAAGCGTTTTGTCCGATATTAGATAATGTGAAACGACAACGTCCCACGCGCAATCGAATAAGACATTTAAGCGAGGATTTTATATATGACCTGAAGGAAAGTGCCCTTATCAGTGATTCTGAAACTTCGCACATGAGAAAGAAAGCCAAACTGTATAATTGATAATACTGCGTTGTACAATTGGTAGTTGATAATACAATTGATGATACGTAAAGACTGTGATTATCATTTAATAATGCATTTTTTATATCTTTCTAGAATATAAATAATAGTCACAAATCTAGGGAACGGTCCTCTTTCACAACATATTCAGACAAAGTCCATTATGTCTCTCTGAACGATTGCTACATAGATCATTGTAAACCTGACTTCCTTCAGAAGAGATGGAGTTCCTCGATCTACAACTGTCTCACTTGTTTGGACTTGACACTTTGAACTTAGCAGTTGCCGTTGTAATTCGATAATTATAAGACTGACTGTGAAACATACATGGGATGAGGGTTGGAATTGAATCCGATATCGGTTGTCTTTAAATCAACCGCTCTCGACTAAACTATGCGTCATCCCTAATATGTGTATTATAAATAATATATTATTTATAACACTTATGTACACTTATTATACATAAAGTATACATTATGATACATTGTGTACACAATATATTAATTTTTAAAACATCGTATATTATATAACCGAGATTGCGCAAGTTAGTTTACTTTAATTAAAATTTATAATTTTGTATGAAAAATTTAGTCACACCTATATAAAGATACAACAAGCAATACTATCGTTCCCGACTTTCGTATCTGCGGCCGCAATTCAATCGTTCAAAAATTCCGAATCTTCGCGCCACGCGCGATTCGGGGTTACGCCTGGACAAGCCGCGCACGCGCAGGACGGGCTGCACCTGTTCCCCTTTCAACGTATACATTTCGCAAGAGATTCTCGAGCGAGAACGCAAAACCGGAATCGGATACCTCGTTCTCCCGCGCGTAAAACCGTACCTCACCGCAGCTTCTCCGCTCCGCGAGGATCCCGTCGACGTCGTCGTCCCGGCGAAGCGTCGCGGCGGAGCCCGCGGAGCGTCGCCGGTGAAGTTTCGCGAGTCACCTCGCAGCCTGCGACTTACGAGAGTTACGAGTCGCAGGTCGCAGGGGCACGGCGAATCCGCGAATGGCGCGCCGCGAGGTCCCGCCGCCGGGCGCGAAGCGGCCGGCGATTGGTCCGCGGCGGGGCGGTGCGCGCGCACCCGTCGCCGCGATGCGCGGCGACCCGCGTTCGCGCCGCGCCGCCCGCGCCGCGGCGGCCGCGAGCCGTCCGAACTCCGAGAGCCGCCCGCTCTCGCAGATGCGCGGCAAACGGCGCCGGGTGAGCAGCCTCCTCTTTTTCCTCGCGATCGTCCCGACGGCACGTACGGACTACGGTGCTCCCTGCGACGCGTTACGAATGACGTGCGGCGGAGACGCGACCGTGGATCCTTGACGAGCGCGGCGTATCCTCATCCCGCCCTCGGGCGTTGATTGTGCGTCCCGGTCGACGACGCGTGCTCGAGGGGGCAGATCAGGGTGACGGAGAGGAAAGAAGCGCGACCGGGTGCGACCTTGCCTTCGACCAGCTGCCGGAGGGCCGAGTATCACGAACGTAAGTCTGGAAGATGAGAGAGAGAAAGGAGGGCGACGGGACGGCGGGATGGAGCGAAAGGGGGATGCTCGGAGGGGAGGAAGGAAGGACGATAAGCTCGAGCTTTCCCACGGCGAAGGACCCGCCTTCCGACGCCTCTCGAGCTCAACCCTTCCTCTCGCCCCTCCCTCCCCCCCTGTTCCTCTCTCCCTTCGGCGAACCCGAACTCCAAATACCCGCGCATTCGTCAGCGTGCTCGTCGACGGCGAATTACGTTTGGCGTCGGACCTTCATCTCGAGGCGCGTCGCGAATACGCGAGCGAGAGGCGAAAGTCCCCCTCCCCTCCCCTACCCCCTTCCCCCGATAAAGCTGGAGTCTCCGTCCGTCCATCCCATTCGCGAGATGCGCATCTCGACGTTCCTGTTCC
>NJRQ01000037.1:402154-423265 GCA_003063805.1 Aphaenogaster ashmeadi | reverse complement strand
CCTACATAATTATTTTGATGATCCAACAAAATTATTTTTCAGATCTGTATCTGGCCAAATTTTTTAATATTTCAGCAAAACCGTTCTTTCCGTGTATATATCGCGTTAGTCACATATCGGTCTATAGTTACTTATTAACATCTAGCTTATCAGTATCTCTCAACAATATTCTCGCAATCAAGCCTCAAACTAAAGTTCTCTTGGAATAAAATCCAAATCTTGAAATCAGCTGAAGGGGATACGATTTGATCTATTTGTTTCTTCGAAGTTTTTCGAGGGATACCCTTTACCAATACAAAAGTTCCTGTTACACCTGACGTAATTTTCGTAACGGGGAAATTGGGGTCAAGGACCCGAAAAACGTGCGTCTAACGAGGAGAAGGGGGGCATCCCCCGTTCAGGTTCGGCGCTAACAATAAGTGTTCTCGCAGGTAGCAAAAATGTCTGTGTGCGACGCGACGGCGCGCACCATAAATACAGCCGTGCGAACGGCAGGCTCGTCCGCTCGTACCCTTCTACGGTGTGCCTTCACGGCGGCCACCCTAATAGAAGTCTCACACAATCCAAATCACCCCCCGCTGCGCGCGTGCGGGGGAGAGCGAGAAAAAGAGAGAGAGAGAGAGAGAGAGAGAGAGAGAGAGAGAGAGAGAGAGAGAGAGAGAGACATGTAATGCACCGGGGGCAATGGCATCGCGAATGGCATGGCGAGACACCGCAACCTGTCGTTATGGTAACGCGGCCCACCACATAAGTCGCTTTTCTTTCTCCATTGTCCATTGACCGCGCACTCGCGTCTCTCTCTCTCTCTCTCTTTTTTCTCTCTCTCTCTTTCTCTCTCTTTTTTTTCACTCCTACGCGTCTAATGCTCGATTATGTACCCCGTAGTTGCCGTGGCAAAACTCGCGATGCGCCTCGCCGTTTCCAAGCGCGGCGCGACAAAAGCTGGCTATTAACCCCCCTGCCGCCTCCTCGCGCATTCTCTCCGCTTTTAATTATTCTCCCTTCCGAGTCTCCTTCGCTCGTTCGCGTAGCAGCTCCGACTGAGGAAAACAGAATGATTGATTAGCGGAGATCAAGGTGGAAATGCAAAAAGTCTCACCAAGACAATTTAGATTTCATAAAGTACAGAGGTAAAGTCGAGAAGTGTCAACTTCGATAGATTCGAGGGAAAGATTAACGAGACGGTGGCAAAGCTCGCTTACTTTGTTCTCGGGTGGAAATTAATTGACTGTGTTAAATCGAGTACGTTCAAAGGTTCGATAAGCAAGCCAGAATCCTCGTGACTGTTTGGTTTGCTTTGCGAGAGGCAGGTGAACTCTCAGCTTCGAGGAAAGAAGTGCCTTGGAATCGATAGTACGTAAGAACCATCGGAATCCCAGGTTCTTTCGGATTTCGAATTATCTGTGTCTTTCCCCCGAGCGAGTGTAAACACAACTCTCGCTCGCGACGTTCTTCACCTTTTAGAACCCTCTTCGATTCCCACAACGAGGGCAATTTGATCGTCGATTTCTGTTCCTCTTCCTCATTACTTTCTCGTTCAATTTTCTAAAGTCCTTCTTTTCGTTACGTGACATTTAGGCACGATGGAAGAAAGTGCGTTCGACGTTACGTAATAATGCCTCTGAAATCGACTTACGTGCTCGAATATCATTTATCTTTTTCTGCGAAGAAAAAAGAGTTGAAAAATAGAAGTGCTCCGAACGGGATTTGTTCCAGTGAGTGATTTAAAAAAGAATCTCTCGAAGGACGATTCCGCTTGTTTCGACTTTGCGATTTACTCCGTCCGACGCCGCAATTCGGCGGGGAAGGCGCGAAAGCAGGAAGACGAGACGGAAGGTAAAAGGATTACACGACTGTCTTCGGTCATGCCTTCCCGTTCTTCCAAACGACCGTCTCCTCTCCTCCCATCTCGTAGCCGCGCAAAAAACCGCATTCCGACCGCCCTGCGCCTTTTTAATACTTCTCTCTCTCTCTCTCTCTCTCTCTCTCTCTCTCTCTCTCTCTCTCTCTTTTCGACGTCATTCCCGTTGCACCTGCTTGCACGCGGGATGCATCTGCTCCCTCGGCGCTGCATTCTTATTATCTGATCTCCGAAGGAGCTTTCGTGCGCCACGCGCGACGTCCCGCGGCGCTGCGTCACAGAGAGAACGAGGAATAAAATCGCGGGAATGCCTGCCGACGAGAGAGAAAGCATGACAATCACTAGCGAGGCTGATACTTATTCTCGGGGAACCCGACGACGAAATTACGGTTGGAGATATTCCGGTAAAGTATTACGCGTCACCCCGTGAGAAGAAAATAATGACGTGCGTGTATGTAGAATACAACGTGGAATAAACGGAGAGGATAATTTTCGATCGGACAATTTTCGCCGGCCTGATATTAATTTCGCGAATTCTAAACGGTACGTTGTACCGCGTATTTTATTGTCTCCCTTGAGATTACAAAAATTGCCTACTAACTAAATTGCCCATTAGGTAATTGTCTAATAAGGCTACAAACATTGTTCTACGAAAATTGCCTGCTAATCGAACTATATTCTGTTTCTATTCTTAACACGGAAAGAAAGTGGTTTTGCTGAAATGTCTAAACATTTGACCAGATACAGATTTGAAAATAATTTTGTTGGACCATCAAAATAATTATGTAGGTCGCCCTAAAATGGTTGCTAAAATATCAAAACTTTTTGCGATATTATCATCACGCTTACGCGTCCTACATAATTACTTTTGATGATCTAACAAAATTATTTTCAGATCTGTATCTGGCCAATTTTTAGGTACTTAAGCAAAATCATTTTTTCCATGTTATTCTAACAAGTAACACTACCCAAATGTAAATCGCCGATTTTGATAATTTTTGAATATGTTATAGTAGACGTAAAAATAAGACATACGTATTTTTTTTTATCGGCGGAAAAACATATTTAGGGAGTGAAATACCCCTTTGAATTTAGGGGTGTCTGGGGTCGATTTAATTGTTTTGTATATAAGGATTTAGTATTTTCGGCCCGAACCAAATAAAATAGTTGCATCACCAAGAGATGAAAAATGAAAAATTTTCGACTCGATTCGATCATTTTTAAGGGGTAAACCACCCCTATATTTAAAACGAAAATGTAAAAAAATGCCTGGAAAATTGCAAATTTTATCCAAAAATTTTGAAAAAAATACATGTTACACTCACATCCAAAACAAAATTGACCTGTTTGGGGATTTTTTTAGAAAATCAGTTTTAAAGGATAAACTACCCTTTCATCGAATTTCTTACGTAACACTTAAATTTATCCCGAAGTAATGGTAAACAGTTTCACATTTATCGTCAAATTAATTAATATTTACAAGTTAGTCTGATCAACCCTTCAATTCTATAAGGGGGTGAGGAAAAACCTACCCTTAATATTAATTAATTTGACGAAAAATGAAACTGTTTACCATTACTTCGGGATAAATTTAAGTGTTACGTAAGAAATTCGATGAAAGGGTAGTTTATCCTTTAAAACTGATTTTCTAAAAAAATCCCCAAACAGGTCAATTTTGTTTTGGATGTGAGTGTAACATGTATTTTTTTCAAAATTTTTGGATAAAATTTGCAATTTTCCAGGCATTTTTTTACATTTTCGTTTTAAATATAGGGGTGGTTTACCCCTTAAAAATGATCGAATCGAGTCGAAAATTTTTCATTTTTCATCTCTTGGTGATGCAACTATTTTATTTGGTTCGGGCCGAAAATACTAAATCCTTATATACAAAACAATTAAATCGACCCCAGACACCCCTAAATTCAAAGGGGTATTTCACTCCCTAAATATGTTTTTCCGCCGATAAAAAAAAATACGTATGTCTTATTTTTACGTCTACTATAACATATTCAAAAATTATCAAAATCGGCGATTTACATTTGGGTAGTGTTACTTGTAAGATAACTCGACTTATATAATTTTTTAAACGGTGCATCACTTCGGCCTTTTGCGGGCGAAAATGTCTCTACGATCGGCTTAATCCTCCGAAGCTGATGTCAAAATCTGTAACACAGTTACTGATGCTGAGTCTGTGAGACCCATTTAATTTCAAGAAACCAAAGTGACATAACTCGTATAAAAAAGAATGAACACTAAGTTTATTTTATTTAGCAGTGACAAAGAAATTTATAATCGAGTGGGTCCAATAGACCCACCGTCAGCTCCGGAAGGTTAATCAGCCTGTGAAGTAATTCGCACTACGGCCCGCGCAGAACGGAAATCAACCGAGTGCCTCGTGGAATAATCAGGAAGCTATTATATCGGGTAATCGAAGCTGCCGAGTATCTTGCTCGTTCGTTCGTTCGTTGGTTTGTTCACGCGGCTCTTTTCCACTCCGACAGACTTCGCTCGTATATCGGTTCGGCAATTACACGAAACACGGCTGATTATAATATAAAGATACGATTGCGAACATATATAAAAATAAATGTGATACGCCCGTGGATAACGACAAACGGAAGATATTTTTCCACTAGGTTGACTGATCCTTATCGCCCCACCGGGACACGCGACGGGGAGCACATAGAATGGAAATCTAAAATTTAAATGCGACACGGAGAATTTCAATTCTACAATATTTGTAGATTTGCGTATTTGTGAGCGGAGCAGAGCCCGACCGATAATTTTTGGATTTTTGGAGCTTTTGTTGCATAATACTCGCGTTGTATATCTCGCACAATAGGATCGACCATTAGAGAATTACAACTGTCACGCGCCAGAGAACGCGATTGTTTTATTTTCAATTTAACCTGGATATGGAATTTTATTTATTTGTTCTTCTCGAAAATGGCTGTTATCAAATAGAAAGCATTTTCGAAAAAACCTTTTTCAGGCTTGTTTCTCTTCGCGAGAAAGGATCGATATTCTGCGAAAGGCATCCAATTGCCTTCTAGCGTATCGCGCGTATCGTCTATATTCTTACGATTGATAGTTTCACGATGTTGTATACCTGATCGTTACACGCTTTCTTTATACATCTATGATGTAACAAGGTGAATACGTCATAAATGTTTTCAGTGACCGTGAGTAAAGTCCGTATCTTCATTCGATTCCTGTTTTAGCATCACATTAAATATAGTCTATCCCTCGACTCGCCTTCGAGACACGTATTTTATTTAGAACGAAATATCGCGAAAACTTCAATCACCGTATCAATTTAAGGTTCCTTAAATACTTGATTACAGCCTTGGCTTACGATATTAGAAATGAGAAGTCGTGCAACTATTTATTAATTCACGAGCCGAAAAGAGGATTCTCGGTTGCGTTTTACGAATCTTGTTTCTCGAACACGAGTAAAGGAACTCAATCTCGAGAAAGGAATTGGTATGATTTTTCTGCACGAAAAGAACGGTTTTGCTGAAGTATCTAAAAATTTAGTCAGATATAGATTAGAAAATAATTATGTAGTAAAACTGTAGGCCGAAACGTTTGTTAATTTTATAAACTTATTAATATTGTTTATTATTATTGTTAATTATTTTTTCGCTCTACCAACGGCGTTAGCTCTCATTTGCCTTGTTTTATACTTTTTAATATAATTATGTAGGTTGAAGCTGTTTGCTAGGCTGTCAAAACTTTTTGCAGCATTGTCATTATGCTTGAGCGTTCTACATAATTATTTTGGATGGCCCAACATAATTATTTTCAGATCTGTATCTTAAATTTTTAAATACTTCAGCAAAATCGTTCTTTCCGTGTGCTTCTGATATATCGGAATTCGATATAATTGCACCGAGGAATCGATGGAATCTTAGGGACAAAGGGTTTACATACTTGATTTACGAAATGCGTTACATATAGAAGCCGTACGTAGCGTAGCGTGGTATCGTGTGATATGTACGTGTGTTGATTACACGCCACGATGATTCGCCGTCATTGTGTCGTGAGAGCGGCAGCGGCTGTAACAGTAACTCCTTTACCACCCACACACCCACGCGAATATCGTAATATTCGTGAGAATTTCTCGGTCGAACCTATGTTTTCGCCCCTTCTACGCGAAGGGAACGTCGCCGTTAACCCTTTGCGGTCGACAAATTAAATTCGACGAATGAATCGGCCTATTATCCTTTTTTCGTTTCAATATCATCGCGATTAATACTCTGACCAGTTTTCATTTTGGAGCACGTTCTGAGGATTGATAAAACGCAATCTAATAGCTACAGTCTTGTGCAAATTAATGTGAAGAATAGGTAATTTTTAGATTTATATACTTAAAAACTTTATATATTTAAAATTTATATACTGAAAAACTTTTTATTACATAAAAAGAATTTACAATGTTTGTTACAGTATTTTTTAGTATTTAATGTGTTTTCCTCTTTCTTTAGTAATCATTTTTAATTCTCTTAGGTATATTGAATCTACAAGTTTCTTACGTATCGACACTCTTTGTTTACGTTAATTTGCACAAGACTGTATAATCATTTTTCGCTATTCGAAGCGTTTGATGAGATACACGGGATATTATTGTGATCTATTTTTGCAGAAGGTATGCTCATATCCTTCATTCTTTTTTGCAAAGATTTTTATCGCATAGAATATGAAAGTGAGATATAATGAATCAGATGATTCCACCGTACGACCTCCCCCTTTCTCATTCAGGAACGTGACTAATTTGCCACTTTCTCGTCGTTCCTTCGCGCGCCGTTAATTTAGATATATACGCATATACGATGTCTCATTTAATTCATATTCGGTTACCTCGACGCTTGCGTAAATTACGCTTACGATCGGGCGATCGCGTGATTTTTAATGATTACAAAGGCCGCGGCGAGTGGCTGCACTCGTCGTCGGTGAAAGTGCGCGATAGGCGGCCTCGTCGGGAGTTTTTCGAGTCTCGGAAACACATGAATGAACGCACATACGCGCGTTCGTCGCGCGACATGTACCGTTGCTCGGTTGAAGACCGAGGACGGGGCCCGTTTCAAGGGTTCCAGAAGATAATCAGCGAGAAACCGTTTTTTTTTCCACCGAACGGTGCCGCGTTAACGAGAACTCGCGGCGAGAAAAGCGAGAAAAACGAACGGACGAAGCCGTTCCTTGGGACGTGCCTCCAAAACGAAAACCGCATCGCGATAATTATACCGGGATAATTATAGCGGAAAGGAGCGAGAGAATATTTATGAGGTCGATTCATTCGTCGATCGTTAAAGGGTTAACGACGTTCCTTCCTGTCCTCGGGGTCTTCTAAACAGGAGACCACCCGTGATTTTGAAAGTTCAGCCGTTTACACTAATACAAGATTGACGACGAGAACCGATCCCATCGCTCGCCGCGGATGATTTATTTTTGTGGAACTTTCACCCACCGCGAGATTCACTTTCTTCTCGCGGGGACGACTCCGCGATCCAGGATGATCCGCCGAATCGCACTCGGATCCATCGCGTTCTACGCCGCCATAGACATAGAGCATGGACTGCACATTCCCTACTTTACTCGTATGTGAAACAGGCCCTAGAAAAAGAGTGCGATAGCATATATATAGATGCGGCCAATCTCTGTCTCTTTCTATCATTGTGATTGGTGTTGAATAGAAAGAGATAGATATTGGCCGCATCTTCGCTCTGTCCTTTTCAATGGAGCGGACCGATTTTCGTGTCGTATGCGCAGTCCATGCTTTATGTCTATGTAGATGTACGCCGCGATCGTCCGGAATGCGTGCGTTCAGATTGTGCCAGGACGTTCTCTGAGAGACAAGGCCGCTTTTACCGGGAAACGTAATGAAACGCTCAGTTTTTCCAACGCGGCCCAGCGGGACGTGCCATCCGTGCACGCGATAATAATTGCGACTATAATGTATCCGCAACGCCATTATCGATGATCGCATTAGCATGCACGGCTATGGGCGGGATAGCCAGCCTCGCCTTGAGATACCTCGCGACGTAGTTCGCGGAGCGTAATGTTAAACACGTGCGGTATTTCGCGGTGCGTCGCGTGTCTGTCGTGTGTGCGTAACATACGCATGTACAGCGGCGAATTATACATGCAAGGTGTTCCGGATTCGTCGCTTGCACCTTCCTACGAGAAAAGCCGAGAGAACGTGGCGCGATCGTTAAAGTTTACCGTGGAGGAAAATTCTGGTTAAATTCGCTCGGGGAGATGCGCCTAGCGCGGCACGCATCCTGCGTTTTTGAAGGAGAGACTATCTTGAAGAAACGACGTATCCTGCATACGCGATACGTCGCTTCTTTAAGATAGCTGGTACGGACTGGATAAAGAGAGGCGAAGGAAGTATAGGTAGATCCACTTCCACTTACACACGCGCGAGGATGTCTTCTCTCGTGTCTACACATACGTTTTCCGGAAATTTTCAACGTTACGGAAAGCGCGATGCTTTCGACGGAAATCCAGAGGGGAAAAAGAGGATAAGACATCGGAAGCGAAAAATGTTGTATGTACACCGAAAGAACGATAAGGTTGCCACAACCACAATAATAGTAATATTTGGTACAGCCACGTCCTGTGGTTGTCACATTCACATTGTTTTGTGTAGTGCATCTATATATGTTTGTCTCAACATTCACTATGTTTGCTGTACCAAATGCATATAGTTGCCTTCACATCAATGTGAATGTGACAACCACAGGACGTGGCTGTACCAAATATTACTATTATTGTGGTTGTGCCAACCTTATCGTTTTTTCCGTGTACCTTTTTCTTTCGTACCGAAATAAATTAGTTGCTTCACGGAAAATATGGTTTTTGCTGAAATGTCTAAAAATTTGGCCAAATACAGATCTAAATATAATTTTATTGGACCATTAAAATAATTATCTAGGACGCTCAAAATGGTTGCTAGAATATCAAAACTTTTGGCAGCATTATTATCATGCTTGAGCATTCTCTCTACATAGTTGCTTTTAATAGTCTAATTACTACACGGAAAAAACAATAAGGTTGCCACAACCACAATAATAGTAACATTTGGTACAGTCACGTCCTGTAGTTGTCACATTCACATTGTTTTGTGTAGTGCATCTATATATGTTTGTCTCAACATTCACTATGTTTGTCTCAACATTCACTATGTTTGCTGTACCAAATGCATATAGTTGCCTTTACATCAATGTGAATGTGACAACCACAGGACGTGGCTGTACCAAATGTTACTATTATTGTGGTTGTGGCAACCTTATTGTTTTTTCCGTGTAATAAAATTATTTTCAAATCTGTATCTGGTTAAATTTTTAGATACTTCAGCAAAATCGTTCTTTCCGTGTTCGTGCACGTCCGTGCACTCGCATTCTCCAGAAGTCCAGAACAGATTTATGAAACATGCCGAGGGTTCTCTCGTGCAAGTTAATAAATAGCCGCAGAGCCTTAATCGATTCATCAAATAACATTAAGGATAACGTTCGTTTTCGCTGGAAATCTGGGACGCGTAGATCGAATTGTTGACCGAGGTCAGCCAGCAAGTGAGCATACATTTCGGCACATGTCGCATACAATTTATACTGGCGCACGCGAGTGCTCGTGCGAGAAATCTGATTTACTTCGACGTGCGGGAAGAAATTTATATGATCTCTCGTTTCGGAGCTGACGTAAATATTGGCCGAGGGATCTGTAGTGGGAACCGCCGAGAAAAACGCCCGTGAGTAAAGGGAGAGATGGCTCGCGCTTAGGGCCGTAGCATACAGAAAAACGTAAGCGGTAGGGCTTAAGCTGCAGTAAGCGAATCGGCCAATCATAATCGAGAATTGTCGAAAACGTAAGGCTATCATTTTGACATTCTCGACTCTGTTTGGCTTCCGATTCGCTTACGTCTTACGTCCTTACGGAATTTTATATGCGATCGCTTAAATCTTACGTTTTTCTGTGTACTATGGCTCTTAGCACCGTCGACGCGGAGGCAAGTTTTTGCGGCACGGCGTCGGGGAGAAACGGGGAAAGAGGGACCTCCTCGGTTCGGGCTCGATCCCGCACAGCGCAGCGCAGCGCAGCGCGTCGCGGCGACCTACTGACCTGGAACCCTGCGGGCATCTCGCGCTATCGGTTGATCCAATTTTCCGCGTGTCGTTGACTCGTTCCCGCGTCAGGACGCGCCGGAGGGACCGCGCCGTTCGTCCCTGGTAGTCATCGATTTCCAGGAACGGGAGCTGCGCCCCGGCGCGCGGCTCGCTGGAGCTAAAATCGCGCGTTCCCGATTCCCCCTGATCTCTCTGCTCTCCAAGATCTCTCTCTCTCTCTCTCTTTCTCTCTCTCTCTTTCCCCTCGTACGCATTGACGGACTCGCCGCGACCAGCCTCGAGCGTACCACGTTCGCCGCGCCGAGGATTGCGAGGTCGCGGAAACTACGCGGGATCCTCCCGCTGGACCAGCAGCGGCTGCTGCGGCGGCGGTAGTAGCGACGGTGGCAACAGCAGCAGCACCAGCAGCACCAGCAACATCAGCAGCAGCAGCTCGCAGTCGATACCGCTGCTGCGCCGAAGAAACGCGAGACGCGCGCGACGAACAGGGGGGACGAACCGAGCTCTCGGAGTATAGAGAGTAACGAGAACCGTGTTCTGGATATTCGATATCGGGTCGCCTGATCGAGCCTCTCCCGTGGTTCCGCGTTACTGATCTTCGCTCGACTCGCGCACAACCGAACTCGAAGTAGAGTCGTAAGTGGCTCTCGATGACCCTAATACACACCGCGCGCAAGATGAAGACGTTTACTCGTTCTATTTGTTTGTCCGTTGAATTCATCGCGCGAGCGAGTCTGCAGTGATACAAGAAAAGCGGGAAACGATATTACAGAAGTGTCGGAGCGTGGTAAGATAAATGCAAAGAAAAGGATAAGAAGATAATAGTAGTAATAAAAAAGAGCAGACTCGGAGATAGCGTAAGAACAACGCAGTGATAGAAATAACAGTAATATAATCGCAACGCGTTTGTGGAACAGACACCGAGACAAAAGCAGTCTCTCGAGAGTCTTTCTTCTGGAAACAGGAAAGAATTAATAGTTACAGCAATGTAACGAAATTGCACGTCGCAATGGATAAGAACAATATTTGACAGATTCACGCTTAGAAAGAAAAAGGAACATCACGGAGATATCTTCTGATAAAAGATCGTCGTTTGTTGTTTTAATTTTCGACCTTGAGCATCTCACTGAAATGAGGAGCGCGATAAGCGATATCTATATTGCTCGTGATTACGATCCTCGCAAGGTGGGAAAGTCATGAATTCTCGGGGACCACTTCCGACCTGCAAAGAGTCACGCTCGTTAACGTAGAAACAGTCAAGGACGCGTCTCCAGATTGCCCGAAACGTTTTAATTCGCGCGTTAACGTCCAACGAGGAAAATAATTATCCTTGAGACTGATTGGCAACGAGCCCCCTGCTCTAATTTGGACAATTCTCCTCGCTTTGTTTTCCGCCCACGTCACGCGACGACACGATCACTTTTGCACGCTCGCCTACGTTAATTAACCGGTCGTCGGGCGTTTATCTGTCGCAAAATCAGCTTCGTATCGAAGCACACTTCGAGCACGAATGGCGATGAATAGGCTTAAACACGCTTTTTTATGAATCTCGTTATTAGCCGCGCTTTAGTAGCGAGCTCCAATTACGATTCGTGCACGAATTCTTTACTTTTATCTTTTTATCATTTTTTCTCTTTCTCTTTTCCATTATACTTCGAAAGTATGGTATTGACACATTTAATTGCGTGTACATAAGGCATTTTGAACTTGACGAGCCACCTTTTTCCACAAGTGTTCTTAATTAATTTGGAGTTAAATTTTCTTTTAGTTGAAATGCTGATAGACAGGTTGTTATTTGTCGCAGCTGTTGATTTTTACATTAAATGTTTATAACTTATAAAAATTACAAATCTGTCAAAATAAAAGAAAATAATTGAAGTTAAATAAAGAATGAAATTTGCGTTCGCACTACTGACATCTTTAAAATTTATAAAAATCTCCTTCAATTTCAGTTATTACCTAACTAGAAATTATCTTCCTCGACGTTTGTGTTAAAAAAAAATTGACTCCAAATCGATTCAAGGATCCGTAAATGAAAGATGGCTCGATCCGAAGTATCTTGTATAATCAACGAACATTTATTTGTTACAGGTGCAGTTAAGAAATAATCATCGAAAATGAGTTGCATATCGCAGTGCGCCAAGTATTTTCTCTGCTTCTTCAACTTCATTTTCTTCGTAAGTAGTACTCACGATAGTAATCAAACGGAAATATGCATTCCCTGTGTTTACGAAACGCCGTGATCGTAATTCATCAATATTGCGATAATCCGTTCTCCCTTCGCAAATCCTCACCTTGGAATTATCGAAACGTTTCTCACTCGTTTTATAAGTCAATTATATGCATAGTGTCAAAGAGTTAAGAAGGGTTAATCCATCGAAGGAATATGCAAACTTTCTCGGCGAAATGTACAGTTGAATTATACTTCTCTCGTAAAATAATCCCTCGATTCATGCCGTTAGAGCTCCTGGTTTCTCAGACGTATTACGATATCAGGAACGAGCGTTGAAATAGAATCGTTTCGCAAAACACCACTCGCGCTCGATAATACAGATTGATAAAATGTGTCGAAAGCTCCTTTAGCTATCTTCCGTCAGAAAATGAACGTATAATGTAATGTTCAATTTGCATGTCGCTTATTTCTGGCCGAAGCACCTTGCGACAGTTGATCAAGATTTACGTCGTACGTAATCCATGAATCGGAAGAGTCCTCGCTACATTTCACAAATCCAGCCTATCGAGCACGAGTGACGGATACGCGAGAGAAACCTGACCTATTTCGACGTATAGCCCAAAAAGAAAAATTCACGTCGCCTCTCGACGTCACGGTTCAAGGTGTGTACGGTCGGGAGAGACCAGAGGCTTATTAATTCTGTAACTTTTAACGACAGTGTCGTTATCGTTACGTTGTCGTTGCGCAGGTACAATATATGGTAAAAGAGCTACGCAATGACAACGTAACGATAGCGACACTGTCGTTAAAAGTTCCAGAATAGGCCTCAGGAGCCTTGAGGAAGGCTATCAAATTATCACGAGCGATCCCGGGATATCGGTCAGACGGTCGCCTCGGCGCGAGAGAGGCGATGGCGAAGTGAAACTTTTCGCAAAAATCGCGAAGCCACTGCCTGCCTCGTCGAGGCAAGGCAAGGAGCGCGCGTTAGGCCTCTGCCTTCTTTGGCACAGCAGCCTTGAAGTCCGCGAAGCAGAACGGAAACCTACACACTAAAGTGTCCGTGTTTTACAGATCGCCGGAGGAGCGGCACTGACTGTCGGTATTTGGCTGTTCGCCGACAAGACCTCATTCACCAATCTCATCGGAAAACTCGATCAATCCGACTTTCTGGTAAGACGTCAAACAGATTAATCCTGCGTCCGTCGACATCACGGGGGGGAGGGGCAGGGAAAGAGCGAGTTGTTCTACGACAGAGGTGGCCAAACTTAGAAGCACCAAGATCTACTTTCAGCTTCCTCACCCCATCCCATCGCGATCTACTGTTCCCTGTCGCAGCGATCTAGGTTTATACGTGAAATAAACACGTTTATTTTGTGTGTTTATGTTGCGATTAGATATAAAAGAGCAATAAGCAAATTAATTATGGTTACATTGCAATTACGACCATTATATCGTGAATTTCACGTTGCCACACGATCGACCGCCCGAATGTCCGTAACCGACCGTTTTGGCCACCTCTGTTCTATGGCGTTCCTTCAGCGCATTCGTCCCAGCGTGTCTTCCACCTTGTTTTTCGAGGAAGTCATTAATTGACACTGCGCGCAGGGCCACTTGCTCGCGCGATCGTGCGTACAAGTGGCGAATTGGCCGAGCACCAAATATCCAGTAAGACAACGTGCGCTTTTTGCACGAACGCGAGAGAACGGGGCGTACCTACAACGCGGAACGAAGTTTGATAATTTAACTTTCAGATCGATCTTAATCCCTTCTCGAGTTCCGCGACGAGTTTCGAACAAAGCGGCGTCGGGATACTTTCGATACTTAAAACGCGCCCGACAATTCCCGGCGAAAATACCGGTTCGCAAACGAGTTCCGCTGTGTTAAATTCCTACTGCAGCCCGCGGGTGGTTTCCCGCTGCTTTGTTAAACGCGCGACGATTTCGTCGTCGAATTCTGACGAATTTTACAGGTATTTAAGGCATCTCGAAAATTGAAAATTCTGTCGGCAACTCTTCCGTTTACACCAGCTGCCGATTTTATTGCAGTCTCTTGAGATTCGTTGCCGAGAGAATTTCGGGATAAGCGTCCGGTCCTCACGTTAGAGACGCGTTAAAAGAAAAATAACTCGCGTGTCCTTATAGAGTCGGCTATTTATACGGCTCCAAGTTTCTCTTACGCAATTGTGCTAATTACGTCGGTAAGTTGTTTGTTACGCAATTAGCGATAGGTATAACGAGGAAGTTTGACTTAAACCAAACTAGATTCGACACCGATTTTCGCGCGATTATCATATCAGTAGGTGTAAGTATTCTCTTTTTTTTATACTCTCTTTTTTTTCTGTAACTTGTATATTTCCTGCTTGCACGACGCATGCATAAGAAGATTACAACTTGTTTTGCTAACGAATCTTGTCGTTAGCATTGGAAAATTATCTAACGCGGCTTGCATTAACAAGCCTCGCGTTGTACAAGCACGTACGAAATATGCAGATATGTAATGAGAGACGCGTGACGCGTATTGTATCGTACCATTGTCTCTAACACACGGATACGTCGGTGTCACTATCACACGTACGTATTAACGTGATTTTTCTATACTACCGTGTCGTCGGATCGATATGTAAAGCGCGCATATTCTTCCCGTTCATTTCCTCAGATCCTCCCATTTCCCCATTTTCTCACGATAAATCTCTTGTATATAGATTTGTTGAAATTTAAAGAATAAATGTTTAACATATCCAAAAGCGTCCGACAAAGCCTCGAAATCCAAGTGGAATACAGGAACTAGATCAGCTTAAAGATAAACCATTCATTTCTTTTGGAAAAATGCCAAATCTACGAATATTTAGCAAGAATAGCTAACTGCGAGGAATATTTTATAGATGATTTTGTTCGGTTTAACTGTTTTATATCTTTTAGTTTTAATTAAATGAAATAATGTAAGTGACCTACTTAGATCTTAAGTACTTGGTCAGTTTTTAAAACGTTTTATCGCTTCGAAGGTCATTAGACGCTTACTTTACTACGTATATTCACACATGCGTAACTGTTCTAATTGCAATTAAAGAATATCGTTTTAATTTTAATCAAAATTCGTTAACTAAGAGATACGTGTACGTGCGAGAACTGTTGGTGTCTTGCGCCTAAAATAAGACACGCTACAGAATTAGGGTATATTATCATACGGCTAAATCAACAAATTTGAAAGTTACGCGCGACATTTAAATAAAATTAATAATCGTGTCATTTCTATTCTTTTTACGACATGCAGAAACCTGGCAGAGAATCAAGTTTTTTTTTGTAAGAAAGCAGTATTTCGTATTGATATTATTTTAGAAGAATTCACAAGATATGTATGGCATACAAAGGGTATACATACGTATATTATAGGCTTTCTTTAATTGCGTGCCGCTTAGTGGTACCGGATAATCTACGTTTAACGAGGTGCTTGACTCTATAAACTGTGAGGAGAAGGGGCGCAAAAAGAGCGATTTACCTTAAAGGCCGCGGTTAACGAGAACAATAGAGAATGGAAGTTACTACTTCCTTCGAATAATTGCTACTGCAAAACCGTTTCCTTCCTCTTGCGCTTCTTCAGTTGCCTTTTATTGACGACATCACGTGTCTATACATACATACACACACACGCACGCACGCACGCACGCGCGCACGCGCGCACACACAAATAGACATGAGAGGAAAAATATCTGTATATGTATTTAAACTTCTAATATATTTTTTTAAATTTTATATACAAATTTAAATAATATAAATAGATTAAGGCTCTGAAGAAATTAAATCATACTAATAAGAGCCGATCCTAGGTGATCTTGTGTGTACATAAATTTATTATATGTATAACTAGAAGATGTAAACGTTTCAACCTTAAATTTAAACGTTTCAACCTTCAAAATAAATTAACAACAATCGCTACTGGACTACTTATCCCCCATGAAGTATACTGCATTATTCTGGCCATGCGCCTTTAACTCATCACGATGGTTTTTACCGAATCCAGTTAACTTATATATTCTCTCCGCGTTATTGTATTGAAGAGAACCTAAAATTAAGGTTGAATCGTTTACATGTTTTACTTATATAATAAATTTATGTACACACAAGATCACCTAGTGTCGATTCTTATTGGTGTGATTACATTGTATGAACAAATTTAAATACATATACAGATATTTTTCCTCCCGAGGAAAAAGCGAGAATCAATAGCAGATCGCACGCATAGCGTGATATGCGACGTGGGTACGGGGACGTTACAGGGAGAACGAGAAACGTAATTATCTGTACTTGGTCGCTGATGAGATGATTGCTTGTCACATTAGCGCAACGCGTGGGAGGATCGGGGTGCTCCATCACGGATTTGTGGCTCGTCGTAGGTACAACATACAGGAGACCGAAGCTCTTCGGACGGTTTTACGCGGCTCGATCGACGGCCGCTCGGGCCTCCCGTTCGCCGAATATCGGCGTCTCGGACACGTTGCGACATCCTGCCTGAAATCTTATTATATTTATGTCGTTCCGCGTTGGTCCCCGGTGGCGTAGCTAGATAGCGGAACGCCGCGGAAAAGTAAAAGTGCCGCTTTCGTTTTGCGAGTTTCGCGCAGCCGGCGAAAGGGTAACGCGTTTCCCTGTGATAAAGCAACATTATAATTAGACCAGTCAGTCAGAAAAAGATACGAGGTGTCGTAAGATTAGAGATCCGTTATAAAATATCTCGAGAATGTGAATACGGAGAATTACTAAAATTAATATTTAACGTTACACTGAAAATGAAATTCTTGGTAAATTTGTGAGATGCATTTAGTAATACTTTTTTTGAAGTATTTGATTATTATTACCGATTATAATAATAACAAAACATTTTGTAATAATTATAAACATTTGTAATAATTATAAAAGAGCAAATTTTGTTTAGTTGAGCCAACTAAATTATGTAATACTTATTATACGTTTAGTTGAAACTATTTCACCAAGGTGCTTGGTAACATTAACCAAGCCTGGATTTTTATAACCAAGCCTTTCTTTCAGTGTATGTATATACAAAGTATTTAATCTTTAACGTTATAGACAAAGTAATATGAGTCACGCATAAATGATTCCTTCTGTTGCTATAAATATCGTTACGTTAATAATGTCACGCAGTAGTTCAAGCGAACTCGTTTCCAGTTCCTAGAGGCGATTTGCGAATGATAGAAACGCGTATCTGGAATCGCATGCAAGAAAATGAAAATAAAATCGTGGTCGTCTCGGTTCATGTTAGATGCATGAACAAATCACTGTTGCATTATTAGCGGAGCCTCGGGGACGCTTAGAAAGTCACTTCTAATCACTCTAATCGGATGGATATAACTTGTAGCCGTTATATGCTGGCGTCTCTTAGAAACTCCTCGCGAATGGGATTCGGTTTGCGAATTATGTGGGTTAGTTGTTTAAGATATTAAGCGTAACGGCCAGCCGTTAGTCTGGTCGTTGCTACCTTTGGAGAGCACTTTTTAGGCGGATTGGAAGTTATTGTCCTCACAAAGGAGAGATCGATTCCATCAAAATCTCCCGCAGAAAATGCGCTTGGACGGCTATATTTCTGTATAGAGGATCGTAAATGGGAACAAGCGTGTAAGCGAAAGTCGCGAACAGACACAGTCGATTAAATGCCTCATCTTGAAGGTACCCTTATCACTTATCGTGAGAGATACCGTCGTTTACATTTCCTTGACAACGATTCCGTTTCCTTCCGCGCCTGTCGCCGCCAGCTAAACCCCCGGTTTATCCCGTTAATTGCCGTCCTGCTTGAGCGATATCGACAGAGAATGGATTCGGCGGTAAGTGGCAGTATAGTCTCATCCTTGAACAATGATCAGCGCGGACAGCAATATCGATATTAATCAGGACCGTTGACAACACACGAAGATACGAAGACGGGCGAGGAAGAGGGAAGGAACTTGAAATTAGAAAGGAAAATTTTCCTCGTAAGAGAGAAAATTTAAGGAGACCTGGCTTTCGCTTAGATATCCGTCCTCCTTCTCCCATCGGGCACGTTCGATGCGTCTACGAGGGGAACAGGTATTTAGGACGTACGCCGTTAACTCCAGAAAATGCATTAACTCGCTGACGCACGCGCAACATACGTCCGTATACTGTAAATGCGCTAAATTAGGTCATTTCGGAGCAACAGTTCGTGCTGGCCTACGATTCTCTGTGCGTATTTCTGCGTGTGTGTGTGCATGTTGTGCGCCTGATAGGTCGTGTATTCTTTATTAAGGTCTCACGTTATTTTCGCTTTAATCCTCGAGTGGTCGAATTGTTCTTTTGAAGAACCTGAAGAAACTTCTGAAGATTTCTATGTTCACTGATTAAAATTTTAAGAGACTAAAAGAAAAGTTATTTTTTTAAACATGAGCGTTGACAATTGACATCTTCTATAAGATGACAATTGAAATGTTCGAGTCGATTGGCCGAAAGTATTTCGAGGAAGGTCATCGTTTATCGCGACGCTTTCCACCTTTCAGTTCTATTACATACTTTTGCAATGTCATCTTAAATTAAAATACTGACGGAGCAAAATCTACTTAAAATTAACTGAAAGAAATGATTTTATCATGTAATTGGTTTCTCCTCGTGGATTGGTTTCTAATCTTGAAAAAGTCCTTCCTCTCCAATAGTTTACGACTCCAGAGTCGCAGGTGCGCCGAGACACATTATTAAATTGATACACAATTCAATATTGATGTTAATGAGTGTCTTATAGACTGGTAAAGCAGTAAAGTAATATACTCGATCCGCAAGATGAATGACTCACAGTGTTCGGCCGATCATACATATAAAACCGATCAGTTACGTCGCTCGCTTATCACTCGCTGTCGCCGTTCGAATAGTTTTGATCAATCTGGCGGAACAAGCCGGTGAAACCGAACACGAGACAGCCTTATTAGTCCTTTCACCTGGTGACCTGATTTTTCGCGGCGCGCTTCGCCGTCAAGTGGTAGGGTTCAATAAGACGTGCAACGTCGGCGCGCCTATATCAAGGTGGCACTCGGACTAAAAATACCTTTATATCCGTTCAACAGGTGTTCGAGATAAGACGTGTCAACGTGCCCGGCGAGGTAAATCCGCGGCAGGTACAAATCGCGGCGGAACGCCTTAAGACCGGGGCTGCTGCATTTCTCGCGAACGTAAAACGATGGGTCACGCAACGACGTGTGATTGTGTCTTATCCGACACACGAAGTCGTAAAGCGCTACGAAAGCACTTGTAAATTATTCTCGGAGTAATTCCGTGGCAGAGTGAGACAGCGGAATCGACCCTTTACGATTTATAGCCGAGTAGCTGTGCTAAAAATCGCATTTGTCAATTTGGACGGCTTGCCAACAGGTAACTATAATTTCAATTCGAAGCCAATACAGCGCACAAATGTATGTGCGATAAATTATCTTTTATATTCGCATTGGTCCTCGAATCGAAATTGTAGTTACGAATTTGCATCCCCTGAGAAAAAATATGTCCAGCACTGTATAAAATTAAAACGAAATTAAAATGAAAACGTTCGCATGTCTTTCTAGTTTCGGAAAATTGAGCTTTCTCTTTTCACGATTCGTTAGTCCTTCAAGTTATTAGTTGATTGACGCTTTTCTCGAGTCCTCAGAACTCTTTTTTTTTTTCTCTTCTAGATAGATCTTCACACGCGATGGGTAGATTAGCACGGTTCTCTGTTACTCTGCGTTACCGCGGGATTGACGACGGACTATCGGATCGGATTATACCTCGGCGTTTCAAGTTTGCACACGCATACCTCATTTACTCCAAGATTTACGCGAAGATAATATACGATCCCGCATCCCGTATAGAGTCTCAATCGAGCCTCTCGAGCCGGCGCGGCGCGCCGGTTCGGGAAAGCGGCGAGCGGAAATGTATATCGAGGGAACGCGTCTCTTTCTCTCGCGTTTCTTTTTTTTTTCCACATCCAATTCCCTCCTTTAACGAATAACGATCCGCGAGGATCGCGGAGAGCCCGCGACCGGGACGGCATCGGCAGACGCGCCCCGTTTCTCGCGACGCCCCGGCACAAAGGAGCGTCTATGTTTCCACTCTGATCCGCCTCGTGAAACTCGATATCTATCACGCACGACGACAGCTCGTACATGTAGGGAGCTTATAAGTATTCCAAGTGCCCGTTCGCGAGCCATTATGTCATCCTCTTATATCGAGCACGTTCCCGTACAATACTCGCGCGCTGGATACTTGGTGTGACGAGCTCGACCCAATAATTATCCCTCGCGGCGGCTTACGCGTGCTGGCACGCTTAGTTTGTATATTATATTATGTCGGGCAACAAATACACATCGGCTGGTACATATTTGGAATAGCGCAGTTATTAACACGTGCCGCACTAATTCCGCGTGACTTTCCGTTCACGCCGCGTGGGCCACCGATGATCCACGCTACCGTATTTGTTATATATCTTTATAAGATATATCTTGTAATATTTATGATTACGAAAGTCATTATTATCAAGAGGAAGAGGTAATGTACAATATGTGCAAATGGTCTGAACGGAAAGTCCAATTTATGACTACAAAAATCATTATTATTAAAAAGAAGAGGTAACACAATATGCGCGAATGGCCCTCATAATGTAGGCCATCGATGGTCCATGCGGCTCAACATGCCATCGATATATTTCGATCTTTAGAAATTAATCGCGTGAATTAGGATCGAGCCGCGTGAACGAATTGCTTAAAACCGCATGATTTCATCCGTAAGACACGAAACGGTCTCAAGTGGGAATCCCGTGATTTGTAATAAGCAATCGTGAACCTCCCATCAAGCACGAAAACTTGTGAATCAGTATCACGATAAACAAGAATCTCTCTCTCTCTCTCTCTCTCTCTCTCTCTCTCTCTCTCTCTCTCTCTCTCTCTCTCTCTCTCTTTCTCTCTCTCT
>NJRQ01000037.1:381062-402054 GCA_003063805.1 Aphaenogaster ashmeadi | reverse complement strand
CTCTCTCTCTCTCTCTCTCTCTCTCTCTCTCTCTCTCTCTCTCTCTCTTTCTCTCTCTCTTCGTGACTTGTAAATTATTTTTCCATGATTTCTGGTTAAACAGGATTTCCGCTCGGTTTGCATTCTCGTTTTACATTTGTTACGTACGCAACTAGCTCTTTATTATTTCTAAAATTACGTTAAAAATATAACAAATATAATATATAATTAATATATTATTTATTATCTATTTTATTATCTATTAATTATATATTATTGTAAATATATAATGAATATATATATAATGCATTAGATTAGAATAAACAGAATGAATAAATTGAATTTTATCGTAATAGATATAATAAATAAGTTTGCGTGCCATATTGAACGCACGAGATCTCAATGTAAAAGAGATTCTAGGATGCTCGTAATGTTGCGCAATCTCGTATTCCGCGTTCGTCAATGAATATTTATCGCGGTTAGACAATTCGTATTCTCATCGCATCTCTCTGTTTTGCAGAACAAAACGGACGCCGATGTCATCAAGATGATCGCCTCCATTCTTATCGTCGTTGGTGCCCTCACATTCATTATCAGTTTCCTCGGTTATTGCGGCGCTATGTTCGAGTCCAGATGTCTTCTCTGTGTCGTAAGTCCGTTCTGATAAAACTCGTTTCGCTCGCAATTCCGTCTCGTCTGTCTATGCTCAGGCAACCTGATGCAAAATTACAGAGACTCGTGGAATACGGATACATAAAGATCGCAGATTGCTTACGTATTCCCTGTACGTTGCATATTTAGAAATAGAAATATTAATAATATACGTACGCGGGTAATTTTGCGTTAATAAGTTATAAAGGCATGACTTTCAATAAGAAATTCTAATATGATATTGCGTTCTTTTTTTAATGTGCACTTTAATAGAAAACGCTATCAGCGCTGCTGACATCCATTATCCATTAATCATAGTTCGTTGAAAACAATAAAATTCAGCGCTGTTCAATTAATAATACAAGAGATTTTCTTAATTAATAATATACAAGATTTTCTCGCCTTGATTCGGTTTCTTTTTCTCTCATTTTTCTTAAGTATTAATTATTAAGTTATTTTATAACTTTTATAATGTAATAGTAACGAATATAGGATGATCCGTTATTGCTGCTACAACCAGGAAGATAGTGAATTTACAGAAAGAGATAAATCGGAAACGTAAACTAAATCTTCTCTCTCTTTTTTAATAATTCAACGTTTTTGAAAAAATCAAATTTTGTATGAGGCAACTTTGTTTTTTAATTTATTTCTTCGCCTTACCGACTATGTTGGACACGTATCGAGACAGAGTTACACAAAAAGGGAAAAAACATTTTCTGTGGTTACAGTATGGCATTCTAATCTTGGTGATTTTAATCCTGGAGTGTGTGATAGTCGGCCTCGCTTTTGGACTTAGAGGAGGAGACGTGCGTATTCATATAATTATTCATGTTTCACGTCCGAATTCTAGTTTCTATCAGTAAACCAGCGAGTAACGACCAATTATATATATTAATATATATGTATTTTTTATAAGATTAATTTTAATATGAAATTTGCACAGTTCGAGAAAGAATATCGGGAATTCTTGAAGTCGACCATCACCAACTATTATGCGACTAGCAGCGATAAAACTGAAACGGTGACACTTGTGTGGGACTCTGTCATGAGTGAGGTAAAGTTACTAATTATCGCTAACGATTGCGTTAGTTAATGATTAGTTAATGATAATTAATTTTGAGCACGAGCGGCGAGCTGACACGCGAATTAACGGTACATTGATTCTTCCGGATTTCATTTATCCTGCATGTGTAAACGCGATTAATTTGCCAAGTGGTTCGCTAACTGCACTGGCGCTTTGGTGTAAGTGAAAGCTGGTAATATCACGGACTTAGCTATCGTACCACTTTACAGCGTAATTACATATTACAAACGCTCGCCAGAAGTTTGTTTTGGAGCGTCTGGATAAATTATAGAGAAAATGAACAGGAAAGTGGACAAGTTATGGAGAAGCGTCACATATCGATACTATTTTCTTCCTTAGACTTGACAGCCAGGAGAAATATCATATAAAATCATAAGCTTTCGATAAGCGTCGCGCTAAATTAAATTGCTAATTTCAATCATTCAAAGAGATAAGTTTATCTAACGTTTACAAATACAATATTCATATAATATTATATAAATATAATATAATATTTCCTGCATTCTCCCGCGTTTATCTTCTCGCATTATGGATCTACGAGGGCCCAGTAAATGGATAGAGAAATTTTACCGGCGATTAAGGACAGGGAAGGTATCTAAAATGTTTGATATCAATGAAAATATTTTTAGATCCATTGTTGCGGCGTGGATGATTATCGAGACTTCAGTGAGAATAAGAACTGGACTGCAGCCGGAAAAATGGTTCCCGATGCCTGCTGTATAAAAGAAAATGGTGTTCTGAAGGATCCTTCGTGTCCAATTAATCCCACCGCGTCTAACTCGTACTATCAAACGGTAAGTTGGGTCTTACCATTACTTTAGTAGCTCTTTTTTGTATTCAGCGTATCTAGCACTCGAACCGACCAGCATGCTAGCGTGATTGTTGCTATACGCGACCATAGGTCATACGTACCTCTATTCACGTATAACACACTTTCCCCTTGACAATTTTCTGAGCATGACTCGACATTGGCATTGCGTGCTCCTAGTTCTCGTGCATCTATAAAGATGTACTCGAACAAGTACTGTCCCGCGTTATGTGTGATAGAGAACACGTTTATACAAGCCTCATGAACCTATACGAACTTCGCGACTATTTTCAAACCGACATTTTCTTAGCGATGAGATCTGATCTTTTTGATTATATCTTTTTCGCTATTAAATATTTTCCGCCATCTAATTCTTAGATTAAAACTTTGTAAAAAGCGAGGCTTTTTACATTTAAAATTCGCTTTTAAAATGCAGGTTAATACACGAAAATCTGTCCGAATTTTCAGTTTAAAGATGGCTTAAATTTTTTTTTTTTTCCAAGGAAGATTGACTCCGAATTGGTGGAAAAATTTATACGGGGAGTTATTTGGGATATTTGTCGGGATATATGTTGATATGTCGTGTTAAGAATTGATATACATGATTGTTTATTTGTAGGGTTGCTACAAGGCTATGATGACCAGCATCGAGGAGAACGCGGCGCTATTGATCGGTATGGCCGCTATCGAGGTCTTCGTCGAGGTCCTGGTTATTATTCTGGCGCTGTACCTAGCCTGCTGCTACTGGCGTCCACAACATGGTAGGCTCGGTGTTAAAGTCAGTTACTAAATCCGGTATTAAGCGCGCAAAAGTAACTTACTTATTTCTGCTGAACGATTTCCTCGGCCGTTAGGGACGTCAGCTCTGTTCATTTACGGTAAAATGTGACTTCTTTGACACTTTGCAGTTTATCGATGCGTAGAACCTTCTGGCAAGGAGTAACCTCGAGAGCAGAATGTGCTAAGCTTTCTGCCAGCAGTTCTTTTGAACGCAGTTCTTTTTCTTTAAGGACTTCGCGAATACCTCGACTGTGTTTGTACGTGTATATTTAATATACGTATATAACACATACAATGTACCTATGTATACATGCATATACGTATATATGCATGTATATATATATGTACATGCTTTCGTGTACTTTCCAACGCAATGGCGACGCAAGTTGAATCCGATGGCATCGTACCGCATCATGCGCTTCGACTGCATTCAGTCTCAAAAACTATAACGTAACGAAAATCGAAGGGTTGCGGATCAAAAGCGATTTAACATTACATCCGATCGATAGGGCGATCGCTGATCACGATGGCTGGCCACGATCGTTTTCACGAGTACTACTCGAGCCCTTCGATTCCTCGTTATCGTACGAATTTCAACGGAAATCGCGTTGAGCGGAAAACGCATGTCAATGCGAGAGCTTTAGAGTTTTGCATGTGCCAAATTACCGCGCAATCAATCGTGGAATTGCGTGTCAACCGTCAAGCGCTTTACTTCGGCGTTAAAGTGCCAATGTATCAAATGCATTCGTTTTCATTGAGATTATTAACGTGGAATGCACGTCATAGTGGATATCGCGAGAGAATCGTTCAACGTTTCGACACATGTAGAAAATGTTTCCTTTAGCTATTCTGGAAACGAAGGGGCTAAATGAAAGAAATATTTTTTCGACGTGAACGTCACGTGGATGAAAATATTTAGAGATTCTTTTTATATCCTGCGCGCATACTCGTTTCTATCCGCTCAACGCTCGCTTGAACGATCTGTATCTGTATTTCAATATCTCGTCATTGCCCTGCTACTCAAAATGCTTTTAAACTCGGGCGAAATGACCAATAATGTACATATCGTACCAGAATACTCCTCGGCCGCTAACAACTTTGACGTCCAAGTTCTCGCACGAAGAACGTGAAATAAGAGATAGCTAAATGCAAGATCCGCGGTAATAACGTTCTAATTGTTCGTAGCTCGGTTACGATTATCCATCGGGCAGCTTGCTTTCCCAGGATTCTTGAACATTCGTTCGATCGCACAGTTACTTTCAATATTCGCATTCCGTCTTATCAATACGAACAAAAACTGTCACATGATTTTCCATAGCTTTACAAATGACCGAAGCCGATCGGTAGTGAAAGTGTTGTTGAGTGCAGCACAATTTCACGTTCGGGTCCTCGACGGCGAGGTGAATGCCTCGTCGCGGGTTGCGAAGAGATTACGGTGTTATACACGCGCGTATCCATGAATTGATCATAATCCATCCTATTAAAGTAGAACCTTTTCTCAATTGGAAGGCATTGACAAATGGACGTTCTTTTAGCTTGTGTAGACGTATCGTCGAGACAGGCCTGGTGAGGTGCTGAAGTAAGGATGATGATTTTGATGGGGTTTGCTTTCAAGTAAGACGGAGGTGAAGCTGTCAGTTGACAGCCGATCCCTTCCTTGCTGCTGCTTCGCGCTGCAGCGTCTAGATTTATCATCCATTTTACTCTACAAGCGTTCTTTCGTGAATTCTATGAGGCATGGTAGCTTTGCTCTCCACCCTTGCATGGCCATGCTGTTGTATATTATTTGACAGAGGCAGAGAGCCAGATGTACGGAGGCAGAGAGAGAGGCCCGATTGCATCGTTACGTGGACGCAACCTGTAACAGGTGTAGAGCGATCAGTGTTGTTTTATTTTGAACAGGAGATTTTGTATGGAATGGTATCACGGAGCAGACGGTATTTTGTGATAATGAAAATTATGTGTGCATTAATAGTATGATCATTAATCAAGAAGTTATTATTTTTATTATTTCAGTATCAGCGTTCCTCGTCAAACGCCACTTTCTCTAAATTACGCCCAATTTTGAGTCGACTTTTCCTTAACGAAGAACCGAAATTTATCACAACTTTTCAATCTTTAAAGTAATACATCTGTGTATCTAAGCCTCAAATAAAAATTTTGTTAAGCTATAGTCTACTTGAAATAAACTCAAGAATATGATTTTGTTATCTGTATTTCTCCAAAAGATTTTTTATTTTTGATTTCGACATCTTTGCAAAGGGAAAATCAACTTAGAATTGGTCAAAGAAAACGTAATTCAAAGGGAAGAGCGTTCCTCGAGAGACACTTTATATTAATGATGACAAATTATTAAATGCATAGAGTGATTAAAAGAATAAAGTATGCAAATGGGGAAAAATATAAAGTAGCGTAATACATTAGACGCTTAAATATGTGCAATTGTTGTTTCATGTTTATAATTATAATATAAATGACGTTAATTATTATAATTAGACATTTTTCGAGTCCTGCGTATAAAGATGTTGTTTATCAATCGTTTACGAATTAGTTATAAAGCAATAACAACGATTGCTAATAGACGAGGCCAAAATTTAGAAAAGATATGAGTCACTAATCAAAGCATTCCATCCATAAATAACGCATTTTCGTAATTCAACTAATACGAGTTTAACAATACATATATATGGGCGCAAAGAGATCTTTCTTCTCTATATCGCGCGATTTTCTGAGAAGCGGAACGATAAATTCGAATGTCAAACAAAACGAGTATGCAATTGGGCCTGTAAGTTTCATTTAAGCTTCAGCGTGACTTCATTTTATTTCACGGTGTTTACTCATATCTGAACAGCTATCGGCACGAGTTATTAAACACACGTGGCGAAATTCTACTCGGAATTGTGGTACGCAAGTAACACAAACATTTAACTGTTTCCTTTCTCCCTTCTCATTAGTTATAGCTTACAATTAGTCAGCAATCAATTGTCTCAATGTTGCAAACGCTATACGGTACCTAACAGATACATCACAGAGATCGCAGGATGAGGTATCTCATTCGTTTACATATGTAAAGAACATAAAAATGCATTATTGTAAATGGGACAACGTACAATTTCGAGGAGAAGTCCATATACCTTCATAAGAAATCGATAATATGTATGTTAGTGTACTTTCAATGTTTAACACACACTGCTGTATACGCCAATCTGTACGTATGCGCACCGAACACACGCGGAGGGCCAAAGCCAAAACAAAACAACAACAAAAAAATATTTCAAGACTGAGAAAATTGAGAAACTAAATTTTACGCACACTGCAACGATTTGATGCGGACCTTACGAATCGAAGATATCATTTCCTTAGCGGGATGCGTGTATATATATTTAGATAGAATATATTTTTCTAGAGTTTCTGCGATATCTCGGCGCGACATTGTACAAGTGAAACGCGAAAGAAACTTCCGATTCTTTGTTCATTTCGAGGAGATCGCGAGTAAACGAGGAATTGTATTGCATTTTCGACAATACGATTGCGCGTGTGCATGACGCACGTGCCGGGTGTATCGACCAGCAATGCCAAAAAATGATGCACAAATGATCTTACGCGTTTTCTTCCGTACCTGAACTTTTCTAGATTTAACGACGATTTAATGCCCCATACGGCACGAAAGGCTTTCGATTACATCGCAGCAACTTGTGATCTTGCAAACTGCGGTGCAAAGATAGATACTCCAACATTGCTGCATTCCTGCATCAACGTTGAAGCGACATTGCTGCATTCCTGCATCAACGTTGCAGCAACGTTGCGTAACGTATGTATTAGCAATATTGCAATCTTTCCGCAATGTTTCCGCAAACCTTCCGTGCTGCATGGGTACAATGCGAATCTCTTGTTTGGAGGATCTACGCCGTTATATTTGTAATCGCGGACCGCGTGCTGTTGCGGACTGTGTGCGTTTATCGACTTGACGAGATATTTCGTTCGTCGTTCTTTCTCCGTGCCGGCGTGCGCGTACGTACACACGAATCGACGGTAATCTTAATGCGGACGGTAGTTTTACGATGCTATTTACATTCGCTACTAATTGTTCATGCCGCACATTCTAGACATTTTCGTTTCCAGTGTTAACTTGTTGGTGCTGCTGTTGACGAGGCATTAAGAGCATGGAACTGTTGAGTAGTGCCTCCTAGCACGTTGAGCCCTTAGTGCTCCTGTGCCTTGCTTGCTTGAAACTCTAGCTGCTAGCCCAGCCTAGGCTAGCTGAGAAGTCGGCCGACAGAAACCAATTCTTTGAGTTGACGAAACGTTTCGGGAAATAAAAAAAAAGAAAAAGAAAATTGGCAGTGACGTGAGAGATATGGCTAGGCGTTACGCGTTTTTCTCGAAGAAGAACTCAGGTCCGGGCCCATCAATCTTATATATCTTACGGTGTGTATATATGTAAGATTGATAAATATATATATCTCGCGTTGCGTATCGCAAGCGATATACGCATGTATATATATATATATATATTATATGATACGAAGTATCCCAAAACGTCACTGTAAATTGCTAACGTTTCGTAGTTTCGCTAAGTGTTTGTATATTACGGAGGTACAAGCGTTTAAAATGATTGAGAAACGGTGTCAGGATATCGTGACCGTACGAAGACGCGATCCAACGATGCTCTTTTCCTTTTCTTTCCTTTTCATCTTCCGGCTTTTGGTCGTTCACGAGTTAACGCAGATGAACGTCGATAACGGACTGTAGATGTACATACGCGATACACGATGATATTACATTTTCGTTAACGTTTTAGATGCTTGTACTCACAACTTGGAATACTCACGCGATGTTTCGTTTATCTCTCAAAACGGATAGTGGAATTATTTAACGAGATACTCGTGACGAGAGTCCAATGTACTTTTTGGCATATCTTTGTCGCTGTTTTATTGCGTTCGGCAAAATTTTTTGGTGGAAGCTTCTTATACGTACACTTACTAAATAGCCTTGCACAAAGGTCGTTGTTTCAGTAGTATTCGGAGCAATATAAGCCGGAGATAGATAACGCTACGAAATGCTGATGAGCTGATTGCTCGAGCCATTAAAAAAAAATATTTATTTGCGAGAAGATGTTTCATTTGAAGGATTTATTGGCGAGAAAGACGCGGAAGGCTTTTCTTTTCACGTAACATTCTCTGTAAGCGATAAAAATTTCATATTTACATGACACGTTCTGACTTCAACCTAAAAATATGCTTGTAGCTTTATATTTTTCTTAAATATATATATATATGTACCTGAGTAATTAAAAATTATCAGATTTATATATATCAAATATATAACTGTCTGAGAAAGATGAGAATGGCGCGCCATTGCTGAGAGCATAGAGATCGGCAGAAGCATTTTACATACGTATACACTTCGTGAGCAAGTCACGAAGTCAGAGTGTTTATATTGAACGTTAATTCTCTTTTCTTTATCGATTGCCGTGTATGAAAATGTGCTGCACATCACTGTTCCCAATAGAGGGAAAATAATAAATCAAACCTCCTTTTACCTCTGACACAAGTATTGAAGCTATGTCAAAAGAGTATTTTACCATACGCATTTATGAACCATATAACGCATAATTAACGATAAATTATGATTACGCGTCGCTCGCGTAAGAGCAATACACGAGATATCGCACAGACTAATTGGAGGATTGAAATTCTCATTAACTCGTTAGCTGATAGTTTAAAAACTACGATATATAGTGAAATGCTTGTTTTTATATAATGTGCAGTTTAATTTAGAAATGAAGAACACGTTTTTTGCATGCAATATTATGCACTATGAATATTTATATTTATTTTTAAACGTTCGCATAGTGTGTCCGTCAAGTATCTTAAAAATAATGTAAAGGTTTTTTTTATTGCAATCTGATCCCTATGTGAATGCCGATATCGTAAATACCAATCCAGAGGAGAGACTTTTCTACAAATAATTTTTCGCTTAAATCGGAGTAATAACGTCTTCTTTTCGTCATTTCCTCGACAGAAAATACATCAACTTGCATTCATATATTTGACAACTGAAATCGTTGAACTCGTAGAGTCGAGTTAAACAGGGATAAATATTGCAATATAAACGACCTGATCCTTATAACGCTGTCTAATATGTAGTCCCATAATATTGAATGTATAAATTTCAGAAAAGCTATTTAAAGTCAAGAAAAAAAATAACAGTTTAAAAACGAAAACCTAAGACACCAGTTTAGAATCTCATGTAGAATTTGTGGAAGTCGAGTCAAGATTAATGTGACAAGTTTACGTGTTTACTCTGAAATTGCGATAAAAATGATAATGAATATAAAGCGCGTGTTGTAGTCGTATGCTATGATATATGATAAATTTCGTTTCGCGTAAATCAACATATAATGATATCTACACAAGTATCTTTTTGGTACTAAAGATACAAAGAATAGACTACTGTGCAAAAACAAATTATTTTTGTGAAAAACTATGTGAGATATTATGATAAGATTACAAAAAAAAATTACAAAACACAAACACGGCCAAGAACGCATGATATTGCTTAGTTTAAGTTCAAAGTTTAAGATATTTAGTAACGTTCAGTTTTGTTTCGGTGCAATTAAGAATTATCATGTGAAATAGGTGTATCAAGATGTATTCAAATTTTATATACAGAGACTGATACCTGACCTAAAAGTGTATATATTTGAGATGCGATTATTGATATACAGTTATATTCCAATACATTATTATTAACTATGAGTACTGTACAATTGCATATATTAAGAATATAGTACGATTGATTTTTGTTAAGAGTATTATATGTTTTTTGTAAAAAAAAAATGAAGCTGTATACACACAGAACCAAAATAAAAATTTTATATATATTATTCATAAATGCCAGATAAAATGTGTAATGCGAATTATTTTCTTCTGTCGATTCACTTCCAGTAACGATTGTGGAAACATATCAAGAATCAATCGATTCGCAAAATCCGTGCTCTAAACCAGATAGACCCAAATGCAAGATATTTTAATTAATTTGATACAAACATTTAGATGCCGATAATTTATTCGTAAAATAACTAAATATGCCGATTATAAAATATGCAACTTTTATACATATATATATATATATATATATATATATATATATATATATATTATATATATATATAGATATAGAAACTGTACGTGTCTGATAAAATCGTTGTTCATATACTATATTCGAAAGCGCAGTACGCAGGACTCGTTCTAAATACATCTAAGAAATATAGTTGTAAACATTTTTACATTTGCTTTTTTTCATATCTATAATACCTTTTATTTGCAACAACATAATAAATCTTATTATTTCGTATTCACATTAATGCTAAATCGTATATTATAAAAAGATACTTGTTTCAATTTGTACTCTATACTTTTGTATAGTCTCTTTCCAGTATCATGAAGCAGAATGTAAATACAAAGACATTGTCATTGGCAAGTACAGTACAGTAATTTTCTGTCAAATTCAATTATGTTTCATGATACGATCTATTCTAATTCTTATCATACATTTTATACATTCGTTAACATATTTGCTTTAATGGTAGAGTTTGCCGACTGTGATGTTAAAGTGCAGCGTGTATATATTTACAGTAACTTTACCAAACTCAGATGTGAAATTGTCACTCACACAGAGAACATTCATATCTTTTTTTTATCAACTGTCCATGTTTATCTTCGTTTGATTAAACGCAGCGAACGCCACAGCTTTCTCTCTCCTAAGATACCCCATAAAATGTAAATCTTCTCATGTTAGAATAGCGCAGGTGGATTGTCCCGCGAATTCTCTGAATCCACAGTCGAAGTTTACATTCTTAGTTCATCCACGTTGGATGACCTGGTAGACAAAGGGGATTAGGAGAGTAAAGCAATTCCTATTGAGGCGGTCCGCCCATCATACCCATCGGTTGCATGCCTTGGATTCCGTATGGTCCCTGCGGCGGACCTTGACCGCCAGCCATGGGCGAATGCATCTGCATCGCTGTGTTCTGAATCTGCTGTGCGGGAGATACTTGATTTCCCGCGGGGGACGGCACAACCTGTTCCAAAGAAATATAATTAATTTTATATTTTTCTATTAGACTTCTATCTAAAAATGTTTTGTTGGCGATATTTGTTGGTATCTTAAATTACGAAAAAAACTATATCGCGTTCACATACAATTTATATATAATTGAGTTACATTTCAATTTATGATTATTCAACGAAATGACTTTTAACAAATAAAATGCCAATAAATATACCGTTATAAGTAATGTTGGAATATCGCCACTGGTCTCATACTGCATACATTATGACGTCAGAATGATGACATTCGAGAAAATTCATTAATTTCGATGTGTAAGAAGAAAGCTTTACTCGTTTCTGACGTCATAATCACTAAGATTATTACCTGTGATATAACCGGCGGTTCCGACGGTAATGTGAAATTAACTAAAAGATCCCGTACAGCAGGGAACAATGAGCATTCCGACTGATTCGCGCCGTATTCGGCGAATCTCTTCAGCTGCATGGATACTGCCGTCATTCCCGAGGCAGTTGGAGTAAGGTCCCTTCTCTCCGCCAGTTGGGTTAAATTCGTAGTGACATCGTATACGAACGGCAGTACCAAAGACGGTGTCTCTCCTTGATACGGTATACCTATTCTCATTATATGTAACTGCGAAATAAGTGTATAAGCTTAAGGATCGATCAAGTATAAGCAAATCTCGTGCGATGTAAAGAACACGAATGGTACTCACGAAAAATAGAATTTTACTCCTGCAAACGTGTACTCCCTCCGTGCCAGGGGGCACGATTGGTCCTGCGGAAGGCGGTATACGCAAACACAACTGCACGGACCACTTCAACTGTTGCTGCTGCACAAGGCCGGGAACCAGTTCCAACTTCATTATTTGCACGAAGTCCTTCAATACTTTAAAACGTACGTTAAGCATCCTTCCGAAACCAGACAGCGTGTTGTGTTTGTAGGGCGGGGCGGCCACTCGCGTGTCGAAGAACTTCTCAATAATCTGTGAATTAAACGAAGTTTATTTTATTTTCTCAAGTGAATCGCGTCATGTATGTACGTAAGGTGCTCGCTTTGATCACCTGTAACTCTTCCAAATTCCACTGATCCTTATACTCTGGAAGCGGTTGAACCTTGATGTGAAGAGATTGGAAATGTTGCGGATTTAAACCAACTCTGCATTGCAAGCTCTCAGCTTTGAAATGTACCACACCGGGTTCGGCATTGATACCAGTTAACTATAACAATTCATATATATATATACATATACATGTAGAATATTTTATGTGCGTGTATGTGTGTGTTTACTTTACTAACAGCATCGAAAGCTGATTGCGAATTGTACGATCCTGTGCAAAAGTACTCTTATCATGCCCGATAGATAAATTTTCAAACTAATGTGTATCTATGATAAATCAAATATAATAACTGTAATAAATTAAACTTTTTTGTATAAATCCCAAAAACGCTACGAGTTAATATTAATCCTATAACTTTATTAAGGGTTAAATTCTAAATTACGTTACGATTTATACGCAAGTTCGCTTACGCAATCGTCCGTCTGAATAAAGCGTTGCAACTGCCTTCGCATATAGACGCAGCCCAGAAATCTCTCGAGCGGCGACATATCCGGACCCGGTAAACCAGACGGATGAGGCGATGGGCAGCAAAGTAGTTCCAGGGCTTCGTGCGTGAGAAGCGTCGGTACAGCGCCCGCCCAGGACCTTTGCGGTAATACTCTGGATATGTGACTACCGGTTTTGTGATCGGAGGCTTGCGGGCTATGCAGCGCCGCGTGACCCGGGCTTTGTCCAGGTCTCGCGGGGGAAGGTCTCGGTACACTTGGAGATCCAGGCCAGTTGGAAGCAGCCGGGGAAGCCATACTTTGAGAAGCTGGAAAAGGACTACCGTCGATATGACCTGAAAATCGATGTATCATTATTAATATTGCCTTGTATATAGATAAGTTTGCCTTATTCATCGTTATCATTGTTCGATTTGATACTCTGATGACATTATAATTCTAAAGTGAAAACTATCATCATTTCTAACTTGCATTTGTTTTCTTCACACAAAAACATAAAGTTATCTTTTGGTTAAGATAAACGGACAAAAAGGCCAGTTAAAAAATTAATTTAAAAAGATGAAATATTGGAAGATGCAAGTATAAAGATGGAATAATTGATTTCCTGTCATGCGTACCTGTTTGCATGAACGAACCAGCGGGAGAATGCCCTACTTGAACATTACTACAAGGTCCAGGCGATGACGTTGGCATGAGACCAGCCGGGCTGGGAACGTGCATCGGATTTAAGGGACTATTCGCAACGAGTCCCGATCCAGGAGACGGATGCGGTAACATGTTAGGTGTATTTGGCGGTAACGACGGCGGAGATGCTAAATTAAACGAAGTTGCAGGACTGCTTCCGAAACTTTGATGCTGACTTGCCTAAAAAAATGTTTGAGATCAGTTCAGTGACTTACTAGGGCGCTGAACAGGATAGGGCAATTTTTAGTAAATGGAAATGAGAATCAAAAAGACAAATCTCAAGATAACAGTAATAAATAAAGTTACCGCATTCCTTGAAGAACGAAAATCTAAAAAGAAGAGTGACTTACATATTTTTTGACTGGATGACTTACCTGGGATATATTTGCAGTATGAGGACTGGCCGGTGTGTGAGGATTACTAGGTGGTGTGAGCGGTGGATGAAATCTCAGACCTTCACGTTGCTGGGCGGGCGATTGTGGCCCGCTTCTGTGATGGCCTAAGAAGCCCACGTTTCCTCCAGCACCGTCGCTGTCCATAGTAACAGGCGATGGTGGATTATCGTCCTCCGACTGAGATCTCCTTCTAAATACCGCATTCTCGTCGACATATTTCGACAGGAATGCCTAGGGTGATACGAACACACTCATCTCGAACGAATTCTTCGAATATTCGATTATCGAGAATTAACCTTTTTTTATTTCTTACCTTTAAGCCTTGCGTAGGCGTGAACTCGTCGACGACGTTACTTCTGTCGAAACGACTATAAGCACCGTCGCGTAAGCTCACCAAACCTCCGCCGCGCAAACGCAATTCCAAACAATACATTCCTTGATACGCTATCCTTACTAAAGTGACACATTGTGGCATTATAGTAAAGGTTTGTACCGGCACTCGTGGTCTCTGTAGAGAGGAATTTAGCCGTAAATCTGAACCGAAAAAAGGCAGGTAAGCGCGTGCACTTACCGCATGCACGCATAACTGAGGGATTGATGGTAATTTATTGATCGACGTGAGCGGCTGAAGCGTTTCGTTCAGTATATGAATAATTTGTGCTAAATTCGTGTGTCTATTCAAGTGCGCTTCTAGTTGTTCCTTCATTATAGAATGCGCATTGGTCACCGTATTCGTTGGACCTACGGATACAAGCGAGACTCTCGTCATTATACAGTTCTCATTGATCAAGCGCTCGAAATTGATATTAATGCAGAAAACTTACTCCTACCAAACACCAGCTTAAATGCCTTGTCGTTTATACTCCATTGTACAGTGACAGTTGCGCCTTGATTTGGACCATATGCAAGAACTAGCTTGCTATAACTATAAGACTTGATGCTAACCATGTTGCGTAAGTTGTATTTCTCTGGAATAAAGAAAGCAACATTGCGAATTATATAGAACATAATTTATGTGATACGTCAGATTTGATTGCAATGTATAACACACCCATTTTGAAATATTCAGCTAAATCGTGAACAATTGAATACAAATGCACTATCTGTGCCCAATCGTTTAATAAGGCATCTACAGTGCGGGAGACTGTGTCGGCTGTACCCATTTCATATTGAAAATAGATCGGTCTTCGCAAACCTGCAAGATTCGAAATTTGCATTTAACTTCTATTAAAACAAGAAGACGCTACGTATTGTATTTGCTCACGAGAGAAGATCCGATTTTACTCGGAATGTGTACCATATTTTATTTTAAATTAAAATGGTGGTACATTAATTTTCGTATGTTACACATATACACACATACACGCACACGCACACACATGCACACACATTTTTTTTCGAAAATGTAATAAAATAATTATAAAGAGTAAAAAACTTATTAACAAATTTGTATTAAATACCTCATTGTTAAATTCATAACTTTAAACTGTAGAATTATGAGAAATACATTAATGATAGATGGACCCTTATATAGAGAAACAGTATCGATACCTTGTTCTTTGGGATGACTGCTGGAAAGAGGACTGCCATAAAATACAAATTCCACCGTCCAAGTTTTAGCCATGCCTTTGCCCTGAACTCTAATCGAGACACTCAGGAGCCTTTTAAGAAGAGCGTGCCAAACACTGCTTGTAGCCATACTCTGTGATGAGGCAGGTAATTGAACAAGTTTGAGTACTAATGCCGTGGCATTTGCTTCAACCTGGAGCCCTTGATGAGCTATCTCCCGTCTAGTAAGCTGCATATTAATATTAAATTAAGACAATTTGTAACGCAGAAGAATTCATTGTTGTGTACTGGATGTCTTGCACTTTGTTTAATGAGGGACACGTTACATATAAAAATCGACAAGAAAATAAAATCTTACTTCTTGAGCCAGAGTTACAAACGGTATTCGCTCGTCGCACAAAGCGACAACATGCGCCAACTCCGGAATAAAGTAAGCCGGATGCTTTGGTCTTCTGTTTTGTGGTGTTCCTGCCGCGTCTGTCCTTCCTCCAACCCCGGTGCTTCTACGTTTGTTGTTGGTCGTCTCCACCACTTCTGTAATGCACCCCCCATCTTGATCATTATTCCCTAAAAAATCCACCCGTTAATCCCCCTAAAAGTAGCAGAGCAGTATGCCGATACCACACTGAATGATGCCAGATGTTAATTATTATCTGTATACTGTATTACATTGCATATTGATAATGAGCAAACGGACATTAGTAAGAATTAGTAAGAAAATTAATCTTAACATTCCCAAGCAAGATAGACTACTACGTAACTAATACAGGAGCATTGCATGTATATACAATTACATTAGCTCGATAACACAGTTAATTATAAAAATGACTGATTATTTATATGTTAATATCAGTTCTATTTAAGTTTCGCGAGCAAAACTCTTTCTCCATCGCTCTGAGATGGAGAAGAAATAAAGAAAAATATATTTACTTATATATGTATGCATGTATTACAATTATATAAATTAATTAAAGAAAATGCTCGAAGTGTCCACTATAAGACACTTCTTGGTATTGACATATAAGTAAGAATCATCCTGTATAAAACATACATTGGTACTTATACTTATCACCAATAGTTAGAAAAGATTAAAAGTTATTGGAAATTGTTAGTAAAGAAATGTTATATAAGATCATAAGGATTCTATATTAAGAACTAATCCTGTATCACAAACTACAATTACATAATACAACATATATCTTTTACCCACATACTTACGCATCCATGCTAATAGTACAGGATAACCGATAAACTAACTTTAAATACAAATACATGCATATCCATATGAATCATTTACCTATCCAATAATAATTTAATGATGAACAGCGATATTATAGTATCGTTAATTACATATTATCGTAGCTATTGACTTTAATATCTAATGTCTAGAATGAGGAAAGTCTGTAGTGTTAAGAATAGAAAGGAAAAAAATGACACAATTATTAAAAACGAAGAAAAAACGAACGAAATATGTGATTTGATAGACGATAGACATTGATATACGTATATTTCTCATACTTATCCTTATTCCAAGATATAATATAAAACTTGTATGAATATACTCACCACTATCGACACTTGTAAATGGGCCATGTGTAATCACGAAAGTATCAAACTCAATAAGGCTTTGGACCTTCAAATACATTTTTGGTATCTCCGTTTCTATGCTATCATCGTGTGGATCGTCTTCGATGGAACTATGCTTCACTACAGCGAGATAGAAGGAACACTCTATTTCACATGGTGAGCTTTCTTTTTCTTTGAATGCGACAATCTAGAATGAAGTATATTGCAAAGCATATACATATATATATTTATAACCAACTGGAATAATACGTATTTTAAACCATTATTAGAGTCTTTGGAATTAATAAAGATACGTACCAATATGACTGTAGGATGTCGATGCAATTGTACGAACATTCGATGTCGACTAATTTTAGACATAGGGTGATCTGGATGATGCAAAACGGGCAAACGTTCGTGCGAAGTAGCTGGTAGATGCTGCAATGTTTTCTCGCAACGTCTCTGTGTTATCCAAAATCTGGCACACAAAAAATAATTTTAATTTAAGTACGCTAGAATGAGTCCACGAGGAAGATCGTAAAGTATCGTGACAATACCTCAATTCAGATATAAGCGTCGGAAGACGTGAATGATCCCCATTCAAGGCGGTTGTTAATTCTGGGACAAGGGGTGCATCATATTGAGGCACATGACACTGTAGCATACCGGTATGAGTGTCGACTGTAATTAACAGAAGCTCGGCACGTAAGCATGGTTGCAATATAGGTACTGATAGAATAGCTGGAGATCCCGCTAAGGTACCTAAGATATTATTATTTAAATTAATACCTTTTTGTTTCATTCCTAAATATAAACAAAAGACAAAAAGAAATATTCTTAACTCACATTCAACATCTTTCAGCATCGTTTGTAACTCTTGTTTCAATTCGGATAAACGACTTCGCGTTCGGATGTAGATAGTATGGACAAGTAAACATTCCATCGATAATTGATCCGATCTAATGGCTCTATGTGCTATCTCACTTTCCTATATCATATATCTTTATAATATAACGTTATAATGTTTAAGAAATATAAGTGTATTGCTTTACCTTACTACCCAACGACGGAATATGCACAACTGCGAGGGGCCTCGCAGGATCGTGTTGATCTACTTGAACAGTTAATCTATATCCAAGCTCTGATCGTGGATCCTTACTTGTTAATTCCCTGAAAAGATCACATATATGAATATAAATGTCATGTATATAAATGTTTCTGTTAAATTCTTTTTAAATATGTATCTGTGTACATTACTATTATTATTACCTCCAATAAGATATGGAAAGACATTTGCCAGGTGTATATTCATCTACATGAATATGATCGTCTAATCTGTCCCGAATCAGTCTTAATGTTTGAGAATACAAAACTTCTAATTGTAATGATTGACAAAAATAATGCAAGATATGATACACCTCCGATAATGGATTAGTACTTTCAGCCAATCGCGATTGAACAACCTATCGTAGAAAGAAATTCCATCTGTCAATATCTCAGGATAAAACTTATTAACTTGATCCTATGACAAACATACCTGATGCACATATCGGGTTTGCAAAGGATGTACCAATGCTTTTCCATCTCCGGTCTCCCTATCCGAAACTAAAATTTCTAATTCTAACAGTCTCCATGGAACTGTCGGTCCATCACCCATAACTGTAAGAGATACTGAAAACTCTTGCTCGACAAGAAACGTCACCCTTCCTGCCTCAATCTGTATATTAATAATAAATTGAACTTAAGATTAAATAATGATTTTTTCTTCTACAAAATAATCATAAATAATAAGTATAACTTTTAAGGGAGCTTTCTACCTTGCTGGATAAAAAAAACAATTTTTTGTTAACATTTTCTGAAAGTTTGAAGTATTAAGAATGCGTTCGTAAAGTTTCAAGCCGGAATTCGAAAAATTGAGACCTGGTAGAGCCATTTCAAGAGAAGAGCGTAGAAAGCTCCCTTAACAGAATTTATGTTTGTCTCATTGTCTCATATATATTTACCTTTAAGTTACGCATCTGTGGCAGTAAATTTCCAGTGACTAATCTATGTTGGATGACTTGATTCAATCTCTGCAATGTGCTTCTCTTTTCTGCAGGAGTAATAGGATCCGGAGGTACTATTCTCTCCTGTAAATTCACACAAATATAAATATAGTAATTTATCAAACCATATTTCTCTTAATACATAAATATAATCATTTTTTTCCATGCAGACTCACTCGAATGCAAGCTGGTAGTCTACCATATGTCCCAGTGGTAAGTACTTCAACAGCTGCAGGAATATGAAAATTTGGAAGTCTAGCATGTACCAAAGTTTCACGAGCCATTCTTGCCAACATATCCGCGGTATCGACAAAAAGCAATGACTGCTTATCTAAGAACGCCATTATATGCTGAAAGGAAAAACAAATTATTGGACTGTATATTTTGTATGGCTACAAAACGTGTGAAAATGAATATCTTACTGTAGATTTATCCACTTTAGACGCGCTATTCGCCCATTTTACCAATGCCAACAAACGAACATACAACTGCCTCGTTCGAGCGGAAAAATTATAAATTTCAATTTTGCGTTCCATATCCGTTTTACGAGGTAATCTAAACAAGATAAGATAAAGATGCAAAATAGACCATATCGTAAAATGTTTTAGTATGTTCATCAATATTCAATCTGTTATACGTACAGTTCGGCAAGAACAGTGAGTTCATGATATGTTCTTTGTATAATAAAATCTATAAGCATGCCTAAGGATATAGATCCTCCACGATTGCCTTCCTGCGGTATGTTATTTGTGACAGGAGTTTGATGACCCTCTAAAGGTACTGGTGCCATTTTGATATTGTTTTTGACACAAAATATTTCAACTTGATGTATGTATACCTATAAATATTTCCTCTACAAACAGTACAAACAATGATTTTATTATTATTACTTTAAAAATATATAAATATATAAGAAAAAACATATAGAAGAAATATATAGATATTAATTTAAAAATATATAGATAAACAATACATTTTATATTAATTTTATATAGAGAAAGACAGTTGTAGCACATAAGCTTTATATCTTTAAAAATTAATTAATTTATCACTTTTGGATATAGAAATGTAACACAAGAAACATAAAAAAAGCAAATACATGTTTGTAATACTTAAACAAAAAGAAAATATAATAACACAAAAGAAAGTTTAATCTCAGAAAATAAAGAGATCTTTTTGTAGAAATAATTAAGGTGCTTCGAGCATCGCTTACCAGTGACTTAATATTTGTACATTATCATTAATTACATATTATCGTTAAACATTTAAATTTAAATATTACGACATTAAGATTACGTTAAATTGATACCTAAATTTACATCAAAAATTGATGGGTACTGTGCACATTTGACAGTGGGTACTGTCAAATCTACAGCTTTTTGTCTCTGTAGATGGTGCACCAAAGACAATTCTACAATAATGCCAAATAATGCCACAATACGTGACGTGCTTTACCCTAATTTCTTTTTACTTCAGATTACATTCACGCCGTCTATTAGTTGATCAGCATTTTAATTCTGGTCAGCGGATAAGTACCTAACTTTGGCCTAACGACGCCGCTTGACATCCAGCATGATTCGAAAGTGCAGTCGATACTTCCTTTAATTCCACAGCAGAGAGAACGAAAACGATCTGTTTTCCGTTTGACTTGTACATTTAATTACATCACATTTGATATCAATATCTTCTGGTATATCCGTTTAATCGTCAAATGTATTCTTGCGATAGAAACGATCCAAAGCGACACGACACAGCGCGGCCATTACTCTCGAGGCATGGATAAAAAAGTAA
>NJRQ01000037.1:303281-348528 GCA_003063805.1 Aphaenogaster ashmeadi | reverse complement strand
AACGTAAGAATGAGCGTGCAAAGGCATAATGAGCGGCATTTCCGCGAACGCGCGTCGTTGATCTGCAAATAAAACAGCGGCATGTGTTATCGGAAATGGCGTATGAAAAAGGCAACTGTAAAATGATACGTCGCGCATTTGCTCGTTCTCTGGAACGCCGACGCCTTAACGGAAATACAATAGACCTATGTTTATTCAAGCGTTATCCGTTCGATCTCGATCGTCGTTAAGTAGCTAAATAAGGTCTTTCACAAAAAGACTGTTCAATATATTAACGATTCACTGCTTTAAATGACTTTTTTAAATTTATTAATAACTTTTTAATGATAAACGAGCGCGGGCTAAAATCTTCGGAGGGTGTCCTTGACAACATTTGTAAAGGTCAAGGTCATTCAAGGTGGGGTTTTCGATTTGCATAATTACCAATTATATGAGTATAAAATTAAGTAAGATATGTACAAATTGCCCGTCATTTTCATGAATATTATAAGTGAAAAAAGTCGTAACAAAGTAAGTGTACAGGAATGTGTATTTAGATTTAGATATTTATATTATAGGAGAGAGGAGAGGATATAGAGGATAAAAAATTTATAAGTCTAATAATATTTTAAATTTAATGATTAATTAATTTTGAATAAAATAAGAGTGATTAATTAATATAATTGATAATTAAAGTTATAAAAAATTTTTAGGAGTTATAATAATTTAATTAAAATAATTAGATTTAATTATAGGGGAGGTAATGTAAATGATAAAAATATGTAAATGATTAAATATAAAAAATAAAGTTTAATTTATTGTACCTTTTGTATCAGGGGTTATTAAATTATTATTTTAGTATAAATTAAAGTATCTTGAATTTAAAAGTGCGATTGAATTATAATAGTTAATGTAAAATAATTATTATAAATAATTTAATAGAGAATATATTTTATTCAATTTTAAAGATATCTAGTTTTTTTTGATTAAATTTAATTTGGGTTTAATATGTAAATAAAATTAATTAAGGTTACTTTAATATATAGAATTTTATTTATTAAGCTATAAATAATTTATGGGATAAACTATAGATTTTATTAAAATGTTAAAAATATATTTATAAATTTTATTTACTAATAAGTAAGAAAAATAAATAGTAATATTTATAGAATTTGAAGTTTAGAGAGAAAATTTAATAATTTATATTAATGGGATAAAATAAAAAATTATATTTATAAATTTAATAAATTAAAGAAGTATTAAGGAGTCGTCTTTGGGGGTCATTAGCGAATCTTTGTTTATAGATCTTTAATCTTCTTGCTACAAACAACTACAAACGATTCTAAAACACATGGCACAATTAGCGAATTTGAGATATCTCAATTTCGCATAGAGTAATTTTTAAAAATTTTTGTTTTTTCTTAATGGATAAAACTACAAACGAAATTATTTTTACTACAAAAAACTACAAACAAAATGCTACAATTTTCCATATAAAATTAATTTGTTAAAAGTCGGGTGCCAACCTCACGCAACTGATTATCTGATTGGTCGAATTGTAATCTCCAATTCGCAATCCCGTATCTCCATCCAATGCGTGTGAGACGGGCTTTAGGGTGCGTTTCCACTGAGCGCGTTACGCGTCGCGTCAACCGCAGTTAACCAATCAAAACTTCCCATTTTAAAATCCAAAACATCCCATTTCAAAATGGGATGTTTTGATTGGTTAACTACGGTTGACGCGATGCGTGACGCGCTCAGTGGAAACGCAGCCTTAGAACGCGGCGACGCTCGCGTCGCTCGCCTTCCCATCCGTGTACTCGTCGGTCGTGGCCGCTGGTGGTGCTAGTGGTCGCATCCGTGTCGGTTGGCCGTTGGCGCCCGCCGTCGTGTCGGTCATACGCGTATCGAGAAATATCAGCGAGGAAGTCACCGTAGTCACGTGATCGCGGATACAGTGTGCCGAAGACATGGCGGACAAGGAGGAAACCGAGAAGACCATCGCCGAGGACTTGGTTGTCACCAAGTATAAAATGGCCGGCGAGATCGTGAACCGTAAGGAAACGGTGGCTCGCGTTCGCGCGGAAGGCCGCGAGCGCGCGTCGCGCGCGCGTTTCTCGCCGTCGCGGCCATATGGAATGCGGCGCGCCAATGCCGGGCCACGACCATGTGCTAGACCCAACATCCTCGGCGTTGTCCGCTCGCGACAGCGCTTCCCCCCTCGTATCAGTCCCCCTGCTCGCCGAGCACGGGGATCTTCCTCGGAGCGACCTTGACTGAACTCCGATCAACTCGATCGGCAATTAGCTCCCGCGGAAAAGCGAAATGTCTGTCTATGCGATTCGCTGTCCTTAATCTCATCTCTTTTCCATATGTCGAACAACAAAAAGAATTAATTATTCTGTCCTTGTTGACGAAACAGTATTGATAATTTAATTGCCGATCAAGTTGATCGGAGTTTGGCCAAAGTCACCCTTATTTTCTATCATTTGTTTAACACTATAATCGGTTATTCCTTGGTAATTGCTCGCACGCTTTCTGTTTCACTTGCTTAAGATATTTTAAGTTGGAACAAACCATGATTGTCCTTTCCTTCGGCTCGGTATTTGACGAGTTAGCTGTCTCAAGTTTTTGTCAATATCAATGCTCGGTTACTTTGCTATGTGGCTTTTCTAGTAATTAAGTTGCACTAATATATGTCTGTATTTTGCAGGGGTATTGAAGCAAGTTCTAAACAAATGCGTTACTGGAGCTTCAGTGAGGGAAGTCTGTGAGTTTGGTGACAAAATACTTACAGAGGAAACTAGTAAGGTCTTCAAAAAGGAGAAGGAACTTAAAAAGGGCATCGCTTTTCCAACGTGCATATCAGTCAACAATTGCATTTGTCATTTCTCTCCTATTGCTAGTGAACCCGATCTCATTCTGAAAGATGAGGATATGGTTAAAGTGTAAGTTTCTTTACAGAGATTGCATTTTTATAATCTTATGTAAATCTATTTTTGCAACGTTTAGTTGATGTATCAGTTTTATTTACATTACAACACACACAATTCATATTTCTTTTATTCACAACTCTTTAATCAATCTCTTATAAACCATGTGAGACGAAAGTTGGGATTGAATCTGGCATTTATCGACTATGAGTCGACCACGCTCAAGCAAGCCACAGTCTCACCTCTTTGTGTAGATCTAGTGTTTTATTTTTGAATTTCTACTTGGCAAAGTCAGGACATTAGGACTTATTATCCTTATCCTTATAATGGCATTGCAGTCTAATTTGAGCCTTGGCATTTTGAATTAGAATTCAAGGCTCCTTTTCAACAGTTACGTCTTTTACGAGATGAAATTATTAGTCTCACGACTAACCGCCACTACCTTGGAGGATTTTACAAATTAAAAATTTGTAGAAAAGAAGGAATCAAACCCGAGACTCGCCAGTTATAATCTGTTGTTCTCGCACAGAGCATCCTGGATTTACCCAATCTTCTTGATATATTTTTTTTTTATTTATATTTTATCATAGTGGAAAAATATTTTTTATTCAAAATTTCTTATGTAAAGTATGTCATATGTAAAGTAGCAGGATTAGGAATCAAACTGGAGTCTGTATTTAATAAATGACTGCTCTACTACAGAGCTGTCTAGCATTTAATCAATTATTCTTTTCTTATTTACATTAATCTTATCAATTTCAAACTACAAATTGGACACAAAAATATTTTAATACAAATTTAATATTTTGAGTAATATTAATACAATAATAATAATTTAAATAATTCTGACATTTCATTCTTTAGTCATAAGTTTGACATAATTAATATAATTGTATAATTTTTTTTACAGTGATCTTGGAGCACATGTTGATGGTTTCATAGCTGTAGTGGCACATACCGTTGTCATAGGGTCTTTACCTGAGAAGAAAGTGACAGGCAGGAAAGCAGATGTAGTTTTAGCTGCGCACTATGCTTCTCAAGCTGCATTAAGACTTTTGAAGCCGGGTACAGAGGTAAGATTGAGAATATTTGTGTGCTATCGTTTTATCTTTCTTTTTTAAGTTATAAAAAAATTTTGTAAGCATATCTTGATGCCTAATTATGTATTCCAGACTTACACGATAACAGGCACCGTGGAAAAAATATGTGATGCCTATAAATGTAAACCGATCGAAGGTATGCTAAGTCACCAGTTAAAACAATTTAAGATCGATGGAGAGAAAACAATAATCCAGAATCCAAACGATGCGCAAAAGAAGGAACATGAAAAGTATACTCTCGAGACTCACGAGGTACATTTAAATTGATATGTAATCAAATTGATAATTGTTATAAATATATGTGCGATATAAGAAAAAAAGAAGCATTATATAAAAGAAGCTTAATTTATTGTATATATTTAATTTCAGGTATATGCAATGGATGTACTAGTTAGTACAGGTGAAGGAGTAGGAAGGGAACAGGATACTCGGGTTACGATATACAAGAAGACAGAGGAGACATATCAGCTTAAACTGAAGGCGTCTCGCATGTTTTATTCAGAAGTCTCCCATAAGCATGGTCTCATGCCTTTCAATTTACGTACCTTCGAAGATGAGAAAAAAGCAAAAATGGCTGTTGTTGAATGTGTAAATCATAGGTTGATTGAGCCATTCCAAGTAAGACTATCATTTATACATATTTATCTATTAACTTTCATATAATCTAATAAGATTCTAAAACGTTATACTTTTTATGCAGGTGTTGTATGAAAAACCAAGCGAGTATGCAGCGCAATTCAAATTTACGGTACTCTTGATGCCAAACGGACCTCATAAAATTACGGGAATTCCTTTTGACCTCGATATATATCAATCTGATTGTGTCGTGGACGATCCTGAATTGAAAGTATGTAGAATGTTAAGAAAAATAATAGCTTTGTAATTGCCATTGATACTATGTGATTGGTTACTTTTATAATTGAAAATTGCAGAATCTTTTATATTCTTCGGCTAACCCGAAATCGGCGAAAAAGAAGAAAAAGAAGGCTGAGAAAGCTGTAGGAGATGTTGCCATGGAAGTCGATGCTAAGGCCTAACATTGTCATTTTAACACATACCATGACTTACCGGCATCGTGCACTACTCCGATACTTTTTATTTAGCGATCTAAGGGAGCCAAGGCTGGACACTTTCGAACACAGATCACTCAACAATCAGTACAGCCATACCTTCATCCGGACATTGCACAAATTACAATGCTATGCTTTGCATTGCTGTGTCCCTGTATGAACTATCAGCAATTGTCTGGTACACATCTATATATTTCATTCATTCGAGAAAAGTGTCGAGTTTTGCTGCTCTGCCGAGAAAATTAAACTTTATCAGACATGCCACAACTTTATCAGCGCTTAAGTTTTTATACCAGACTATCTTTTAATGGACTATGGATTATTACTATACGCAGATTGACGATTATTCATATGACCATTATTTGCAATTGTTGTATATTGCGTTTCAATCTTTGAACTAACATTTCGTACATAACAATTTTCGTGTGATCGTTTTCTGTGAAACATTTGAATTGGCTGAACTAAGAGAAGTGAATCGTATGAATCCAATATATATTAATGATTATTTTTGCTTATCCATATAATTGAAAAAACAAAATTATAGAGTACATCTATTCGATTCATATATATATTATTATTTTAGATAATATCAGAAAATTTAATTTTATGGACACAGACGAGTTGTACATTGTAACTTTTGAATGTTTCCATAAAATACGATTCCTTTTCATGTTTATTGCTGGTTCTGCGCAATTTTGTATCCAGCTATAAAAACTATACTATAACGTTCAACTTCAAATTGTACAATTGGAGGAATGTCCATTCTTGGACACTGCATAAACAATGAAATGCCAATGATTCTTCGAGTGTTTCGTTGCGAAAATACCCCCGACCGACAAAAAAAATATTATATAAGTCTTTTCTACTCTGCGCAAAATATGAATTATGTGCGGAGTACAAATTGTTAGTAGCAGCTGCATCTTTAATATTAAATGAAAGTTTATTTGAGCGAGATGAAAGATAAACTTTCACAAGAAAACATTCTTGAGAAGTAATATTGACTTGCCGACTTGCTACAAGCCGTAAATTATAAAAATTAATATTATGTAATGATAGTTTTATATAAGAGGGATAGATAAAATGTATCTGTTATAGATATTTTTTCTACTCAAGTTGTGCATACGTCGAATGTTACAAAGTGTGCTTGTATAACAAAAGATCATTGTGCACTGTCCATCATTTGCCTGTGTTTTTTCATGATTGCAATCATGTTTGGAACAAGATTATTAGTAATATTTAGAGAGACTTTACAATATTTTCTTTTAAGATTTTCAAATTTTAGATGAGATCTTGAATTAATTTTTTAAAAAAATAATCTATATATACACATACATACACACACACACACACACAGTCACACACAGTGTAATTAAATAAATGTATGACATTTTTTGCAAACGAGGGCTGTGCACAAAATTCATACGCAGTATAAAATTTAACTCAGTGATGTGAAAAAAGAAGAAATTGTTATAAAAATGCTTGACGATAAATTGACAAGTATAAATTTTGACACACGCATATATTTCACGAATTATTATATTATTCCATTTCTCTCTCAATGCAGTTAAATATGTAATTTGCAAAGTACTACATATTTGTAGAAAAAGAAAAGGAAAAAAAAACGATTTCATCAATTCGGATTTATAATTATATCAGATTTTATAGATTATCCCCCTTATTGAAATAATTTTGCTACGATATATGATCTCTGATCAGAGTGAGAGAAGATGTAAGTACAGAAATATAGAACAATATTTAAGTCGTGTCTTCATTGTTTAAGTGTATTTCTTTATTAATTTATATGATTTGTTTTTTATTATGTCTGAAAGCCATACATATACATACTGGATGTTCTTTTTATGATAGATTTTTCAATCAACTCGATCGATTCTTCCTTAATGAACATACCGAGGAAGGTCATCGTTTATTGCAACTTTCTAATTTTTTAAATTACGCATCTTTTTAACTATCAAATATTTAATTTTTTTTCTTAAATTCCGTCTAAAATCAACTACAGGATATATATAACTTAATTTATTTGATTCCTTAAAATTTAGTTTGCGCGCGAAAAGCTCTTCTTTTTCTCAATCATTCATTATTATTGCCTCGACATTAAAAAAAATTCAACTGTAGATTAGTCTAGGTTAGTCAAAAAATTTATCATTAAAGAGAAGTCTCCAGTGATTTTGAGACATCGTGTATGCTTTGTTGTGTTTGAGAATTATTAAAAAGTCACTAATATCAATTAACGAATGCCAATAATGTTGACAACGCATTGCAACTGTAATGAAATAAAATTGCAGTTCCATTAATTTCTATATATCCCGCATGATAAGGTGATGTCTGATACAAACAAATAGAATAATATGCAATCTTGTATGAACAATTGTTGACTTTGTTATACTTCATTATATCTTTATTTTCCTCGCTTTTCGGATTGGAACAGCATAAATACATTGTATGAGACGTGAGATGCTTAAAAAGTAAATTCTTGGAGCAGTTATTATTGACTTGCGCTATCGGCCTGCGGAAATTTCAATTTTAGAGTAATTGTATTTGGAGTCGTAATATCGGCAACGTTTATTTCAGTACCATCTTTTAAGCCTAGCTCGAACAAAGTCTTGGACAAATTTTCGCGAGTCTTCTCCTCGATGCTCGCTACCATTTGCATGTACAAAGTTTTATATTTACCGTCTATAACAGCCGTAAGGGCGGGACTTTTCATTTGCAGATCTGGCCGTTCGCAAAGAAGATCTATCAAATTTTGTAATTTACACTTTGAATCTTTGATCTCGATCTCTCGCGGTATTTGACTACAGGCCAGGCAATTTTCTTTTTTCTCTGCCTCGTAAGTGTACGTGTAAACTCCATCCAGATCGTTGAGCACCTAAAAATAAGATATTTATCGTTTATCTTATTGATATCGTTATTGGCATAAATTCGACCTACTTCTGCTTTACGATCGAAATATAATATCGACATAAATACTTTAATCTTGTTATCAGACTGCGAAGATGGAGAACTGTCTGTAGAATTGGAGATTAGAATTCAATCAATCAAGACAAAACAGATTAAGATTAAAGTTATCTGACTGATCAAATTCTAATCTTCAATCTGCAATCCTCAATCTTCAACGCATAATCTGAAACAGGCCTTACATTTTGTTTACAACGATTTACAGATTTATCATATGTAATTACCATGTAATTACTTAAGGATGCGCTACAACTGGTTGCAAGTTTGAACGCTTCTGTCGCGCAGACAGCAGCGATAACGGCATTTGTTGACGCCACTGCCGGTATGATATTCTTGACGACGCCTTGTACGAGTCTGTACGTCAAGCCCTGTATGCCGAATTGCGCCGCTCTGTCATTCGACTTTTCGTAAATCCAGTTTATATGCTGGGGATCATCCCCGTCGATGGCACAGTCAAATGGATTTTCTTTTGGCCACTGAATCACCTTCACGTATTCAACACAATGCTCAGGCAAACGTGGAGTATTGGCTATCGTACATAAAGGATATGTGACCTATGTGAGGTACAAACAAGTTTCTAACATATGATACAGACTAGTCTGTTGATAATATGTTGTGCTCACTTGCGGCGGATAAAGATCCAAGGTACATTCGATGCAAGGGCTCATACCGGGTAATATAACTCGAACGTTACCCTTGAAACCTTCGGTTCCACCGTCGATCATGGGTATCACGCTGGCTTGATCTAACTCGCCATTTTCATAGACGAGCAAAGACAGTAGCATACCGTTAAGCCACCTCCTCGCGACGATCGAGTCTAACCCGCAGATTACCATGTGGAACTCTTGGAAAAACGCCTCGTTTTTAGTTTGTATCTCGCAATTGTGTGCAACCACGTTACAGCCGGGGATTCTAGCACTGATGAACCTTGCGGCTGTCTCCGCCTTGTAAGATCCAATGTCTTTATGGCGAAATAGGAACTGTCTGTAATATTTAAGACACACGAGAAAGATTATTTCCTTTGTATCCTTAATAAAATATTTATCCAAATAATATTTCACGCAAGCCATGCCAATATTTTTATTATAGGCTCAAAGGCAAAAAAGGAGAATCGTGTAATAGCACAATATTTATTATTAATCAGAAATTAGATTATATAAAGTATTAGAATATTATATATAATAATTAATTACATTATATATAATAATTCTAATAATACTACTGTATTATTAGAATATATTAGAATATTGTTAGAATATACAGAAAGCATCTCTTTACATGAGCATCACGCGCCGCATAACCTCACTTACCGATTGAGGTTAGACAACTCGATCGTGTCCATGTCGATTATGTGGATATGCCTGAATCCCATCAGGGCCAAGTTCTTGAGCAGCTCGCATCCCAGACCGCCGGCGCCGACAACGAGCACCCGGCAGTGGTCCAGGAGCATCTGCAGATTGTCGGTGGACGGCTCGAAGTCCGGCCGGCAAAACGGGCCCGATCTCTCCAGCACCTTTCGCAAATTGCTCCATCGTCTCTGCGTGTGATCGGAGCTCATTATCGGAGCCGGTTCAACTGTACGAGCCTCGGATCGAAATCGGAATCGGGATAAAACGAATCTCGTGAATGAGGCTTCGCTTGATGAAGCGAGTCGGAGGATGCTCGTATCTTCGATCTACTTTCTTCCCTTTCGTGATCTCCTTCTCGCGAGCACAGATCTCTTCTTCGTGTGTCTTTGAAATACAGTTTTGCTTTCTTACAGCAATTATATGTTAAACACTTCCAGTTCCTTCGTTGACAGTTTATCGATGACAGTTATCACAGTTGTATATGCAGTCGCATGGCCGATTTATTATTTTGCACTGTCGATTTTCATTGCATTTCTATTCGCTATCCGATAGGGAATTTCTATATTCCTCTAAAGACGGTCTTCATTCGATAACGATCCGATTAATCGATAAACACGACGGACGATTCGCAGCGGTTTAATTCGATAGGGTAACTCCGATCGAACTCGGACAGATTTAAAATAATGTTTCTATGTTGTTCCTAATCTAATCTCTGCTTCCATATGTTAAACAAAATTAATAATTCTATCTATATTAACAAAAAATACGGGTATTATTTGATAAGTTATAATTAAGGATTAAGTTAATCAAAGTTTGATCGGGCGCCCCAGATGCACGGTTCCGCAGAGTTCAACTTGAAAATTTAAAATATATTCTCAACATTGGAGAATAAATTATAAATTTTACTTTATGTAAAACATTCTTATTTGCTCGTCTTGTGGCCGTTAACTTTTTATATTGAATATATTTCTCGACGCAAACTTTTATTCCGTTTTCTAATTGTTCTTATTACAATTTATTTTTTGTCTATATAGAATGTCTTACAACTTGAGACCTTAATTTTAAGATTATCTATTGTCTATTGATTCCAGCCACTAATTACGTAGCTTTAAACCTTTTACTTTTAATTTATACTTTCCGTTTATTAAATTCTGCGTGAATATTTTCTCATCCAGAAGAAGGGACTATACGTTCCATCTACTCTTTTTTTAGACATTTAGACATATCCAACAATTATCTTATACAACCAAAACGTGCAGAAAACAATCTTCCTTGTTAAAAAAGATATCCCACACAGCACAAAACTTAACAGAAATGTTTCAGAAATGTTTTAAAGTTTCAGAAACGTTTCTGAAACATTTCTGAAACTTTGAAACGTTTCTGAAACATTTTTGTGCTGTGTGGGATAGAAAGATTGATATGTTGATCATTTTCAAGCGCACCTATCCTTTAAGCAATCCTAAGAAAACAAGAATTTTCTTACTAAAATTTCTCGTAATTGTATCAAAATTTAAAAAAACATTGTCGTCAATCATCAAAGTAAACTATATATATATAAAAATCTCCACGAAATCCTTTTTTAAATAAAATAGATATCTGGTTGCAGATCGGTCTCTTATTTCATCTTCCATCTACCTTCTTTCCGCTCAAAAAAATGTCTACATATTTCTACCATCAGTAATAAAATCCTTCTCCATAAAATGAAGATTTCTAAAGTATTCTAGAAAATCGAGAACGAAATTCCACCATCGCGCGCAAGTATACGTACGCGAGCGAAGCGTGCGTCGCCCGTTCGACAATCATCGTCCGTCATCGGCGTTGTACGTCACGCCCCCGGCTACGTCATCGTCGCGTAGGGTCGCGCGGAGTGGCGCGCGGTGGCGGGAGGGGCGGAGACAGCCGGCGGGTGGGGGGGGGAGAGAGACAGGAGACGGCCGGGGCGACCTCTGGCGGAGCGGCGAGCGAGGGGCCGGAGTGCATCGCACTATGCGTTGCATTGCTGTCGAAAATGGCGTCGAGCTCGGAGCTGCTGGAATATTCGTCCCCGGTGAAGCGTCGTAAGGTCGACGGCGGCGGCGGCCACGGGAGCATCAGCGCGACGCTGGCGGATCCGCAGCCCGGCGAGACACCGCGCGACAGCCCGCACGACGATCTCGAAGGTATCGGAAATCCGCTGGATGGCCGCGCGATCGCGCGTAAATCCACGAAAATTCGCGGGTGCCTCGCGCGCAAGATGGCGGCGGTCGGCCGCCTTTTCGGCCCGTCGCCTTCCGCGTCACCCGTTTCGACGTCGCGCGGCCGTCCACGGCCGCCATGACAGTCGCGACCGATCGCGTCGCAATTTCGCGTATCCGCGTTCCCGCTTTGCGATCGATCGATCGGGGATAGGATCCCGCTTCGATCGACGCTCGCGCGATATATTTTTATCGTCTCATTTTTGTTATTTCCCCGAGTTTCGTTCGAGATATCTGTAATCTTGATTCCCGTGGTACGCTGGGCGTCGACCGATCGATCGTATCGGGAGATTGCGCTAACGCTTCTCGTTAACGTTCACAGATGGCACTCACACGAGTTCGTTCGTTTTCAGTCGCACTTTGTGCGATCTCGGCTTTTCCTTCGACGTCCATTTTCGGTCTGTTCGTTTCAGTTTAGTTCATTCGAACGTACACAAGTGGTCTGTTCTTTTTCGCTGCACTTCTGAACTAGTGCAATAAGATAGAATGAAAGAAAATATATTTGTCTCGTTCTAACTTATTGCACTAGTTCAGAAGTGCAGCGAAAAAGAACAGACCAAATGTCTGTTCGTTTTAGCTGAACTTCCTGCACGATTTTATCTTTTCTCTTTTTCTTTTCATGTTGGAGGGAGAGAAATAGAGAAAAGATTAGAGATCCTCTAGTAGAGAGATGCGGCAACTGGTCATGTGACCCAAGCTTTCCGTGATTGGTTGGCGTACAATTTGTTCATTTTTCATTGCGACGCCAATGCGCAGAACAGATGCGACATATTTTTCAGACGAAGATAGATGTAATTGGCGTCGCAATGAAAAATGAGCAAATTTTATGCCAGCCAATCACGGAAAGCGGTCATATGACCAGGGGGCCTATTCCGTATCTCTTAAAGGAGTGAAAATGCGAAAAGTGAGCGAATTCACTAGGTTTTGAGCAATTTCATTGGTAAAAACTTAGTAAATTTGCTCACTTTTCGCATTTTCACTCCTTTAAGATATTACGGAATAGGCCTCCAGTTGTCGCATCTCTCTACTGGGCTGCGTTCGAAAACGTCACCCGAACGCACCCATGTATCATTTTTTTATCCTTGTTTAAGGGAGAATTCACACCTTGGCAGAATAACAGAAAGCAGAAAAGCAGAAGCCAATGAGAAGAAGCACTCAGTTGCACTGAGTTGCACTAAGTTGCACTGAGTAACTGAGTGCCACTTCTCATTGGCTGCTGCTTTTCTGCTTTCTGCTATTCTGCCAAGGTGTGAATTCGCCCTAACATTCGGTGAACAACAAGGATAAAATACTACCTGGGTGCACTCGGGTAATGGTTTCGAACGCAGCCCTAGAGGATCTCTAGAAAAGATGAACTGCACTAGAAGTTCAGCTAAAACGCGAACAGACCTAAATCCAATACTTCGTATATCTTCATAGATCTTATATAGACCTGTTCTTTATTGCCGCACTGGATTGCACTAACAACAAAACTTTTTTTTCTCGCTTCCGTCAAACTTCAAACATGTATTTATTCTATTTTATAAGTATGAGTATAACTATAAAGAACAGACTTTATATCGCGGTCGCGTGTATTCCCGCCATTTCCTCGAGTCGGGATGCAGGCACGATATTCATTTGAATATCATTTTCGCGCAAAATAATGTCTGTATGCAGATATTAATTTTTATTGGATTGCATACTTTAATATAATTATTTTATAATCTTACAATGATAGAAAGTTAATTTATTTATATTTTACAATCACTATTTATAATTTATAATTATAATTTTTATTATACTACAGTATAATTATCTTATAATCAAATATAAAAAGTTAATTTATTAATATTTTATTATTATTTAATATAATCATGCAATAGATTTTTGCATGCTATTGAATATATCTTAATTAATATATGTTTGTAATTCCAATTGTCATAAGATTTATCTTGGAAATGTAGAACATATATAGATTGAATTATGCTTGCATTTATTAATGCAAAGTAATAAAAAAAGAATTTTCAATATATTTTATTATCAATATCTATTTTATTGATGCAAGTGACAGAAACCTAATCTATTTTGATGTAAAAACATGCATATGATTTCTAGCATTAACTTAATATTGCTGTATTCAGAAAACACTAGCCTTAATTATATGTTACTTTATCAATAATGTTATTTATATTAAATACATTATTATTCTTATTATACAGAAGCACTTGGTACAGACAGTGGATTTAACGAACTGAGTGATGAGTCTAAATCAGCTTCTATATCTCCTGCAGCCACGAGTTCAATATCACCACCATCAAGGGTTGACTCCACCAGTAATGATACTGGTTGCCCGTAAGTTTCATCTACAAATGATTCTTAAGAACATTCATTCTCTCCTGCGCACACGTACATATGTGAAGAAAAAGTATTACGAACCATTTTCTTAAAAAGTAAATTCTTTGAAAGTATATTCTATTCTGATACATTCTGACATAAAATATGAAATATCTCTTAAAATGTGCAGTTTTCGATCTTAAATTAAAACATTCACCCAAAATAATTAGGAAAAATTATTTATATAAGAAAAAAACATGATTTTTTATTTAAACAAACAGGAGGTTTGATTCTTTGCCTTCCTTGAAAATTATAGCAGTCCAAATTACTCTATTTCTAATAGCTCTTTGTAATATTCTTAATTTTACACTCTGTATGTCATATTTAATAACTTTTCAAAATTTTGTTTAATGTCATTTCAGGATTGATACCGCAGATGAGAAAGATGAAATCTCCTCCACTGTCTCAAACCTTTCCGATTTATCGGGTTTGTCTGACCTCTCCGGAGAAGCAGAAGTTAGTCATCAATGGAGAAATGCTTCTTCGTGGATTCAGAAACAGATGTTGACGGGTGCCGATCCTAGGGATCTTCTACATCATCTGCTCATGGACTCCACACAGATTCCTGAGCAGGTTGACGATCTCACATTATGGAAGGTATAGATATATAATTTTAGATCTATAATATTTTTGAAGTTTAGCAAAAAATTGTTACATAAATATAACAATGAGTTATACTAATTTCAGATTATAATCAATATGATGTCTGAACCTCCAAGACGGCAAAAGCTCAAACATATAAATACCTTGTCGGATGTGGTACGATTAATCCGCAATAGCAAAAAAATTATAGTATTGACTGGCGCGGGCGTTAGTGTCAGTTGCGGTATTCCTGATTTTAGAAGTAGAGATGGTATTTATTCGAGACTAGCACAAGATTTTCCAGACTTACCAGATCCACAGGTATTTCAAAATCATCCGGCTTTATAATTATTTGAAGTAGCTTATAGTTAATATTCTTAATCCTGTTAACGTTTTGAGACAAGATCTTTTATAACTAAAAAGAATTTATATTCTAATTTAATTTATATTTTTATATATAATACATATTTTTTATTAATCTATTTTCAGGCTATGTTCGACATTAATTATTTTAGTCAAGATCCCAGGCCATTCTACAAATTTGCACGCGAGATATATCCAGGGCAGTTTAAACCTAGCCCTTGTCACAGGTTCATCAAAATGTTAGACAAGCAGAAGAAGCTCTTGAGGAATTATTCACAAAATATTGACACTTTGGAACAGGTTGCTGGTATCGAAAATGTGATTGAATGTCATGGTAAGTTTAATACTGCTATACGTTTATTACATACATAAAAAACATTCGAATATTTTATAAAAATATTTTATATTGACTCATATAAAGTTGGATGCTTATTTAATACAAAGTTTGATAGGTTTTTTTAAATAGTGAATAATGTTTTATATAATTGATAGCTTTCGATGCTATAACAATGTGAAAGTTCTTTTTTCGAATTAACATTAAAAGTAGAGAGTTCTCATTGTAGGATTTTTCCCAGGTATGCACAATACACAAAAAAAAAAATATATATATATATATATATAGCAGCACAATATGTTTTTATACCATTTTATTTGATCTTTCTCTACTGTGTATCCACAATACAAACTCAACAATACGACATACTTCAATAAGATATATACAATAGTATACACAGTAAAGAAAAATCAAACAAAATGGTGTAAAAATTTATATCAATATATAAATAATGCAATTTATGGATTATAAAAAGTTTATTAATTCATTGTGCCTGTAACCGATTTATTGTACGAGTACTAACATGTTGCAAAGATAAGAGAAATTGTATAAAATATTTTAATCTATATATAAAATTACAAATTTTTGCAATGTGTATTATATATACAGAAATAATTCAAATATTAATACAAAAAATAAATACCTTAGATATCTTCAGATTGTATTTAAAAAAATTAAAGTATGTGCCTTATTGTAAATAACAATTTTTAAAAATATAACTTTATTGAAATATATAAGAAAAAAAAAAATATTAATAACAGCAGAATGCTAATAAAAATAGGAAAAATTTTTACCCATTCCAAGAAATGGTCTATATTGTGCTTTAAGTACAAATCTGTCAAGATGTACGTATAGAAGCAATAGGAATGCATTTAAAATTTCGTTATTTGAGAATATCCTAATTCGAAATCGAATGCAATATTTATCGAGGTTATTTTTAAACAAACTTAATAAATTGTCTACCGGTGTCTAGTTTATGCGGTTTATAGTATAGAGTAGAGATGTGCGAATAGTTCGAATTCAAATCGAATCGAATCACAGTAGATTCGATTCGATTCGTTTTCGAATCTAGAAGGTTCGAATTCGAATAGTTGGAGAATTTCAAATCATCGATGGTTCGATTTCGAATTGATCGCCTATTTTGATTGCTTCATTTATATCTCCCGCACGACCAATCTTGTATCAGCACGTATCAATTCTCCTGCATGCTCATTCGTGTATCATCGCGTATCAACGTCAATGTGTAATAAAGAAGCAGGAAAATTTGTAATGTAAATCCGGGAAAATTTGATTCGAATTCGATTCGTATTCGAATCTAAGAGTTTCGATTGGATTCGATTCGACGTGAAAATTTCAGATTCGATTCAATTCGATTTCGAACATGTTATCAATGATTTGATTCGATTCGATCTTGCAAATGCTTGATTCGCACACCTCTAGTATAGAGGCTTACAGGTGTACAGTTACGTATAATTACGAGTATTAACATTTTCTAATTACCGAATGTTTTCTGTAAAGGCTCCTTCGCTACCGCGTCGTGTACAAGGTGTAAATATCAAGTCAGAGCGAATGACATCAGGGAAGACATCTTCGCACAGAGGATACCCACATGTCCGAAATGCCGTGTCAACGCATTGCCTTCTCTGTCTGAAATGAATTGCAGTGAGAACTACAGAGGTAAATAGAGCAACTTGTTTTTACATAATTCTTGCTGATAGTGTATTTATTTGCAGTCTTTCATAATGGCTTATCAATTTCAATATGATACGGAAAGTTAACTATCTTTAGTGATAGTTTTCCGTTATTAGCCTTTGCTATAATGTCGCGAGTTGATGACCAATGACAGAACGTTATCTACTCTTCTTCTCGGAATGTGTCTCAAACTAAATGAAGTTACTGATTCGACACATAAGTTGATACATCAATCGTAACTGCGAATAAAGCCTCGCTTTTTAATAAGGTAAATTTACAAGATTGCACTTACCTGTGTGAGTGCTGTGTTTCGCGGCTATTTAGAGCAACGGTTTGTCGTTTATTGTCCTAGATCGTTTGCCGTTTCCTCAATTCGAATACTAGAGTACTATGTGTTACGATTGAGCGGAACGTATAAAATGCCATTTTAAAAAATTGTTTAATTTAAATTAATTAAAATTGTTATTAATTTAATTTAATTTAATACTCTCGTGTAATTCTCAGATCTGGTGTCGCAAGGTATAATGAAGCCAGATATCGTCTTCTTCGGCGAAGGACTCCCAGATGCTTTCCATGACGCAATGGCCAAAGACAAGGACGATTGCGACCTTCTAATCGTTATTGGATCGTCCTTAAAGGTTCGGCCGGTAGCTCTAATTCCCTCATCCATTCCATCGCATGTACCGCAGATCCTCATTAATCGAGAACCATTACCACATCTCAAGTTCGACGTTGAGTTATTGGGAGATGGTGACATTATTATAAATCAAATATGCCATTTGTAAGTAAAAATTTTAATCTTTTATATGAACACTTTATGCAAAATATACCTTAAAGTTATTTAACTTTTTTTTTGTATATTGAAATATAATTCTGTGTGCTAAAAATGTGCATATAATAAATTTTTATTTAATTAACGTATAATTCAATGTAATGGTTATTTTAATTACGATAATTATAAAATTTCGATTTATTGGTAATTATGCAGAATGGGTGATACTTATAAAGAAGTCTGTTGGTACGACAAAATTCTGAAGGAAGTTTCGCAACTTTTACCATTGCGGTATCTATCTGATGACACATGGGAACAGAGTCAAGACACGACAAGTAACACCGAAGTATCACGCGATAGCGTAGAAGTTGATTTGAAACCTCATAATGTATCCTCAACTGAAAGTCAGGATAGCCTCTCGATCATTACAAATGCAATGCCACAGCATCTAGAGAACGTCAATGTTTGTGTATCATCTCTGCATGATCACGTGAAAAATCCAGAAGAGAGCTTCAATCTTCTAGGAGAAAGTCCGAAAAGACGATCGGGTGACACTAGTATAGAGAATAGTCCTAAAAGAATGAATTTTGGTAGTTCACATGAGACAACAGTTGTAAGTTCTACATCAGCGAAAGTAAATGCCGAATGCACAATGATCTCGTCAGAAAATGAACTACACGTTATATCCACAAAATCGGTGTCTGAAAACTATCCGGAAGAATGTCAGGTGGTGCCGACAATATTATCCCTTTCCTCAGAAGCTGTAATAAGCGAAAACACTCTAGAGTCACACAAATCGCTAAACAAGTGTGGACAATCAAACAAGTATAACGATGCCGTAAATCTAGATGCTGTCGAGTCAGATAAAATGATACCGAAACCGAGGCAAGCATCGGTGGACTCCGTATTGGATTCCGGCATAGGCGACAGTTGTAACAGCATCGACAGCACAGAAGAAAAGTTCAATATAGCCGAATTGAAGAACAGAAGATTGGAGAGACACTGCTGGCAACCAAAGATTCGGGAAAGCCTCGCTATTAGATTACCAGGTACAAATCTACCATATAGTTTTACATACCACAAATATTTTGGCATTCTTGTGAATGATACAAATACTAATACAGTTGCGATCTTTTTTTACAGAAAATTCATATTATCAATTGGCATCAGGCAGGTACATTTTCCCTGGCGCGGAAGTCTATTCCGAACCTGAGCAATACGATCAATGTTCCCTTTCGGCACACTCCGAGAGCACAGATAGCGAAAGCGATTCCTCTTCCGGAGAAGAGGAAGAGGATGAGGAGGAAGAGACGTGTAAGTTTCGAGTTTCTTATTGAGTTGAACTCAATTCTTAAACTTATATATTGACCATTTATACATTGTATCTTACTTTATTTAATTATTTCATTGTTTGTGTCTGTTCAGGCGCGGACGATGATCTGTCAGAGGACGCGAACGCCGATGCCGACACTAACGGTCAAAACAATGACGCAAAGTGAGCGAGTAATTCTTATACTGCTACGCAGTATTGCATTGGAGTTGCGTTCGGACATAGTAAATAATTTAAATGTTATTCGATCTTTATCAGGATATGTTGCGATCATCCATAGAGTGATAAATAAACAGTGCAATTTTGAGCGGTTCAGTTACGAAGCAAAATGATATATACTAAATATTTGCGTATACATATATAAAATCAATTCTCTATTTTGCACTGAAAAAAGCCATTATAAAAGCCGCGATAAACAAGATTTTATTCTCACTATACAGTCTAACTGCACTTTAATTCTGATACTTTCCATATGTTTAAGTTTTAGTACGAATCTAATCCAATAATGATTCTCTCGAAGAGAATATTTTATCAGGTCAATATTGTATATCATTCCCTAGCCTCATCGATAATATAAATGTCCTGCAGTCCGGTAACATATTTAAACAGGTGATTACAGTTTATATTTCGAAGGGTGCATATCTGCTTTAGCTGCAGTTTATTCCCAAAAATGCATTTTTTAATATTAAAATGAGCAGCACATTTTCCAAGTCAAAATATTGAAAGAGAATGTATAAGAAGTAATAAGTTTGAAATTTTATTGAGAAAGAAAGAAATAGCAATTATTAAAAAATATATATTTCTTATACTAAACACATTATTTTTTCATTAATCGGACTACATGTCCAAATAATTAGAACTCTCATTTTGAGGAAACGTAATAGAATCATTACTACATAGTGTGAATAAAGTCTGAAACTTATTTACATATTATACCAATGATGTTTTCAAACGTTGTTAAACTGCACAACCGTGAGATACTGATTAAAACATTTTTTTATTTCTTTTGTTTCGTAACTGTTGAAAATAGAGCCATAAGTTTAAGTCCTCAACAACTAGCGTGAAAGATGCACACTTAGCATTAATTCATATGTATGTAAGTATGATCGAGAGATCATTGGCCACAGATCTGAGGGATTCAATGCAAAATTTAATGCAAAGTGACGAAATTACTTGCATTAGACAATTATGTTGATACAATATGTTGATTTATGCATTTTTACACTCAGTTTTGTCAAGACATCAAGATTTCAGTAATAATGAATAAGAAACCTTTACAGTTACGCAAGGATTTCATTTGTGGCATGTGTGCGTATCGCAAAACGCAACATGTTTAGTTTAGAATTGAGATATCTTTTTTTTTTAAATATTTCAAATAGCATGAATCAAGGGATCTACTTACAATTCCATATTTTCTTCCGTTTTTCTCTTTTATTACGGTAACTTTGCGATGCTCACAATAATGTACATAAGATATTATTACTCTTATATGCAAAATGTATCATCCTCCTAGATTCGCATTTTAATGGCACAGCTGATAGTTGGCCACGATCCTTACGATCTACACGAAGATTATAGAGAGAAAACGATCGAGATTGCTTTTAGCTTAATGCACTACCCGTAATTATTTCTTCTCTACCACAAATAATCTATTTAATCAACTTCGTATGTGTAAAATGTACATACTGGACTTTCAGCACGTCTCTCCTTATTGAAAACGACAAAATGAGAGTGAAATAACATTAGAAGAAATTATATTATGTTCTAATTAAGCTATAATGTGTAAATACGAGATTAATTGTAAACGTAATTAACACAATGATAAAATTTGCGGCTCGTTACGTCTAAATGTGAAGTTAAGTGGTGTTCAAGCAATGGATCTCTACTTTCTTCAGCCGCATGATCTTGCATCCTCTGCATTTAAACTGAGTCAGATATATACGCTTGGTTGAAGGAAATGCAGAGTGTTGTGAAATGCAGCTGAAATTGATGGATCCATTGATACATTCTATGAAAATAATCTGTAGTATTATTTTGTTATCACAGAATGAATATTATCAGAATGAATCACACTTTAACACACATAACACGAACGATGTCGGAGGTGTTAATCTATAATAGCTTAAACGCCGAATAGTTTCTTTGCGATCTTTAATACTGATTGACGACGATAGAGATGACATTTTGCCTGATGACTAAACAATATCCGGACAAACTGTACGTTGGTACTGCTAGGCTAATTAAATATTAGTGCTAATTAAAAATTAAACATTAACATTATTAGTTCTGTTATTACTTGCATCTCTATATTTGTCGTTAAGAATAGAATCGTTAGTCTTTTTTCATTACAGATTCGAAGAAGGAATGATACATTGCAAAAATCGTGTACTTTTCAGGTAGAATTCTCTTTTTTTAAACGCGCGATTTTTCTTGTTATGAAATAAGTTGGCAAGGATTATCATATAAGTACAATCGGATCGGGTTTTCGATAGATAAGAAAATAGCTCTGCCTTGTGAAATTTTTGCCGGCCCATGTCGGCAATCGCATTCACATTCTACATTAAGTTACATTAATAAACCTTTCGCGTCCCAATAGTGCGGATAATCGTCATAGTTTGGCAATGAACACTCTCTTTAGATTTGTTAAGTTCAACTTTGTTTCATTGGAGCACGGGCGAATGTACAAAGCAATGTTGGATAGCTTCGCATTGCGTGTTATTTTTATATGAGCCAGAGGAAAGATAGAATAGCGAATTTACAAGATTAAAACAAAATGACGCAATAATCTTTGACAAACCGTCGTTTAATGACAGCCGCGCTGCCGCAGGCGTCCGATTGAACTGATACGAAAGGAAATGTATAACAGCGAAATATGTAAAGGGGAAATAAAAAGGAAAGAGTACGGGGACAAGTTTGCCGAGACGTTTTGTATACGTACAACAGAAGTACGGTTCTGTCAAAGTCATTATTGCAACATATATCTGTAAGAAATGAAAAACGGTTGTGTGCAAGTATATTATACATAATTATAATGGACGTAAACTTACTTTGATTCAATGCAATCGCATTGCGTGAGTAATGTTTGAAATAGTTGCAAATGTGTATATATATGCGTGAGAAGGAGAGAAAGGAAGAGTGCAAGCGAGAGAAATTGATAAATTGCAGAATAAGTAAGCATATGTAATACACTTCTAATCACGCGACGTAAGAGATTTTATTTTTCATTATTCCGCTATGTATAAGAGAGACAGTTCTGTGGAAAAGAAGAGGAGTTGTCTCGCTATGGAGACGATTCGGCTATAGAGGACTCGGCTGCCACCCACGAAAATAGCGTTTTGTTCCTTACAGTAAGAGACAGTTTTATAAGATTAGACTATGAGAAGATTATCTTCCGCTTTGTACAAACAGCTTTATTTATCGCTATGGTTTCGCTGGATAACAGGCAGGAGGCAGATTAGATATTATTTCGTCATCTTTTTGTTTTTTTTTCTATTTATTACATACATATGTATTTGCGAGTGTATATATGCATACGCCACGTGGTCGTCGGATAAGTGAACGTTTGGTTTCCTAATGTCACACACGCACTCGCGCGCGATTTCACAAATTCTTGGGAACTTGGACTCTCTGTGATCGACTAGATACGCAATATGATTGTCCACATCGGGTTAATTAGAACTTCTTAAATTGTATAGCTGTTGTGATTGTCCGTTTACGATGAATTAGTTTCTTGATTTCTTTTTCACGTTTTCTACTTACTTATTTTACTTATGCGCCGGCTACTTAAAGGGGAGTCTAACATTGTGTGATCACGAGGCATGTCAATCGACCGTCATGTAATTATATATTTATTTTATACGAATATATTTTTTTATATATAACGATTGTAGTAACGATTATATGTAGTCGATTCAGAGAGAAAGGAAGCGAGAGAGAGACAGAAAGAAAGCTGTCAACTCATGTTTGACAATCAATACCAACTTTTTCGAGCAGTACTGGCTTTCTGTATAAAATATGCTGTCACATGTAAATATTTATTATTTTTACTGTACAATAAATCGCGTGTTTTATCGCATCAGTCGAATCGACGACGAAATAAAAAGGATTATACCTTGCATTCGAAATCATAAATGTAATTTATAACAACAATTAGGCTGCGTTCGGAAACATCACTCGAATGTCCCCGAGTATCATTTTATCTTTGTTTAACGCACTCAACGTTTTCAGGCTGATGCGGCAAAATGGCGTAAAGTTCTGGATTTTTTATAATTTGTTATTTAATGTAAAAAATGACTGTTATAAAAAATGTTCTCTATTAAAAATGTTGTAAGTTTTGTTTTTTCTTTCTTTGGTATTACTAACGTATAAGCTTCTCTTAAATTAAACATTTTTCTATGATAAACCGTTGTGTTCATTTACCTTTCCATGATTTTCAACGAAAGTTGATACCGTGGATATTTTTCTTGAGAGACTATAATTAAAGATCTGTTGAAAGCGTTAGTGATTAGCGGAGCAAGCGATGATTCGGGAAATAATTTATTATCTTTGAATAATTTGGACGAGAATATTTCGACGAAGTGATGAAAAGTATAAATAATTTTAACTTTACGGAAATATATTTGTATATTTATTATATATAGTATTATATATTTTAATCTTGAGATATTTAATATATATTGTTATTCACATGGCTGGCATTGAGAGATACAGGCGATCGTTTATTCAGTGTCCCTTCCTCCATCCCGTAAAGAAAACAAAAAACTTGACATCTTGAAATTGGAAAGTAGGAATACGAAAAAACAGGATATTAATTCTGAAGTAAATATCGATTTTTCTTTGAAGTTTTAATAATAAATAATAGTAAAATTCGAGTTAAATGAAAGAATTTAATTTTTTCACAATCTATTACAAATTTCAGCAGATTGTAGAAAATTTTTTTTTCATAAATGCTTTAAGCAATGTCCCATAAGTCATTTCCCTGTAAACTGATTGATGAAGTCTTCTGTACTTAATAAGTGGCCAAAGACTTATTGTTAGTCGTTCGAGATGTTGCACGAAAAACAAAAACAGAAAGATTGAAATTAGATAACACGCGGTTTTAAACAAAGATATCCGTGAAGAGGAAGCTTCTGAAGAAGAAACGTGAATTAGGGGCGGGTGAATACAAATGAAGAGATCGCAATGAATTCGTCGTCGTTATATTTATTTATTTGCTTTATTGTTATATGTCATATAATAGTTTTATATCATATATCGCAGTTATCATAAATCAAATTTGAAAATAGGCTTTAAATTATAACAATATATCCTTAGAGAATAATTGAAGCGCTCCCTGGAATATAGGTCAAAAAGCCCTCGTACGATTTCCATGAGCTTCATATCATTATCATCATCATCATTATCCTCATCATAATCATCTCATTGAAACTTACGCGCGTGTGGGGACCGTTTCAATTATAGTATATCGTCGCTATGTATTGAACACTTGCCGAAATCCCCACCAAAAAAGATTTTCAAATGTTCAATCGAAATGAACATTTCATATATCCGAGTGTGTGTTGTGTATCTATATAATATTATTATATCATTACTAAGTCCAGCCGAGATAGCGGGGGTGACGTTACTCTCTCCTTCCCTTTCTCTCTCCTCCCTCATTCTCTCCCTCTATGTACCTGTTTTTTTTCTTTTTTTTTCTCTTTCTTTCCTATAGTTACGTTTTTTGCGTGTAATAATAACCATAATATAATAATAAACATTATTACACCACCACAGCAATAATAATATTATAATAGCACTGTCGCACTAGGGACGCACGGCTATATCTTCATGCGTTGGCGGCCCACTACCACTTTTACAATGAACTGTATTCATTGATCTGAATAGGATTCGGTATATATAATATATTATTAGTACATTGCGTATTCGATTCGTGACACATTTCTTGTAACGCTTACATAAATTCGATATTTCCGAGAACCTGGTCATTTACGTGTGGTGTATGGTACGTATAGAATTTTCGTGTTCCTGCGTGTTGGTGTGAGCTCGATAAAAATTCGCTACGATCATGACAATCTGTGTCCGATGGATCTACTCAAGACAGAGCGCGATTCGTTACGGCGAGCATTATTCGATAAAGAATTGCATCTACGAAACAAATGCGAAGATGTAAATGTACTGGAAACGACTGGACAACAAAAAGTCCCGATTTCATCAGGTAATCAGTTGGAACAATGCTACTCATTGTCTTTGTTCGTATCTTCGATCGATTTAATGACGCAACGCCAACGTACACTCGTTGATAGGGAAAAGGTCTATACAGTCGTTCGTCTACGCGAAACAACGGACGCTCTCTAAGTGCGATTAGGTGTAATCGACGATTGAGAATCTAAAGCGGGAGAATATAAAGAAAAGAAACGCTCCTCCTTTTTTTTCCCTAATTACTATATATCTGTTCTGTGACACAGTTTAGAAGCAACAGTCAGACTCGGCAGAGTGACAGTGACGAATTCAAGCTTAGGTGCAAAAGTGGAAGAAGAGTAATATGTACCCAGGTTCAATGAAGCCAATGGTTCCCCCCAAGATCCCCTTTACAGCTTTCTTTTTTTTTCATTCGGACTGTCTTCTCCGGTCTCTCAATTTGCAATATGGAAGTAATCGGAATCACCCGTTTTGCGAAGCAATTATTTACACGATTGTATCATGCTCGTAAGATTACAGCATTTCTTTACAGCGCTCTAAATAGTAACACGTAATTTTTGTCGCCTATCGTTCGGTATGGTGCTAAGAGCACAGCTGTCCTCAATGTAAGCAACTCGTAATTTAAATCAATCGTAATCTGAAGCAAGAGCTTTGTCTCGGATAATAATTCATATTCATCTCTGACAAACGGTTTTACATGTTCATCATCGCTACTGCAGAGACTAAGGAAGTGGCGATATAAAACATAGTTTCATGCGTGCACGACTGGATCATTGCGATCGACCTGGCGAATACGCTTCGAGATGTTCCCAACACCACGAATTTGTTTTATAATAGTGCAGATTGTTCTCTGGCAAGATTTCAAACGTTAATCATCGCTACTGCAAATACTGAAGTGGCGGTGCAAAACATAAATTTCATGCGTGTTTGGATTATCTGGCGAATACGTTTCGAGGTGTTCCGAATGTCGCGAATTCAGATCGTTTCTGACAGAAAAAATAAAAAACAATCATCATTATTGGCATTCGGTTATTGGTGGCATGCCCTTGCTGATTAATAATTGATAGCGTAGCCAGACGGTAGCGACCGTCTGGCTACTAAAAAAAGAATGATACAGATCCGAGATAATTACGCCGTTATTATCCTATTACGTTGCTTTCCTTAACCGACACCGACTCTCTTTCCCTTTCCTCCTGAATACTCCGTATATACTGTAATTAACTCGGAAGATATATTAGTGATAGCAATAAGTTGAATAATCAAGGATTTGTCGTCTTATCTTCTAGTGTGACAAGTAATATTAAGAATCTGGGTTTGAATGAATATAATAAGATCGTAGTATAATTTATGTGCCTACAAATAATTGATCCAGTCCGGAACTATTGCTATTACTACCTTTTCATTTATCATCGTCAGATTCAAAAAGTGAAAATATGTTAGAATATTCAGAGGTCGAAGCTGTGTCAGCACGATCGGTTTTTGTCCTCTAATGGTGGTGATTAGTCCATTTAGTCCACGTCTGCAAGTAAACGAAATTAATACATCCATAACTTTTCGCAATAGCATTATCATATTGTTTTCTAGTTTTGAAAAAAAAAAAGAATGTTTCAAATCAGATATCCTACTGAACAAAGAGATATCTTACTGGATGCTTGTCCTGTACGGCATCGGGCATTCCCCACGCGGGTGGATCTATCTTATTTGGCTCGTTCGGCGGGATTTCTGCCAGGCCAGGTGCTCCAAACTGTCCCGGCAGTAACGTCAATGCTGGCATGAGCGACAGTGCCGCGGCGTTTCCGTTAGCCGGGAAAGGCTGTTGCGTATCCACATGTCCCTACGATGAAGTTAATTACATGCGTGTGCAAACAAATAGTATATGGCAAAGATCCTGCGAATCTTAATCTTTAAGATTTTAGAAAGTTTAGTATGCTGCATAAATCGGTTTCTTTCTATCATTATCCTGTACTCACAAGTAAAAAGTGCTTAATCACATAAACCGAAAAATTAAATATCGGAAATAACGATTTTCAGTTTTGCTAATACAGATTTGTTTTCATTTTTGCATAAAATCGTATATCTTAAAGAAAAATGTTATTCTATATATTTATAAAAATATCGTGATAATTAAAAAAATAAAATCTTGTAAAAAAATATGGATTCATACATATTATCAAAACAGAGTTGTTTCGATCTTTAATAAGATAAGTTAACGATAATCATCTGCGGCTTATTAAAGATACATTTTTCAACTTATACAGATTTTTTATTGCTTTTAATGAATACTATACAGTCCTGGACCATTTTTTTATCATCATGCAATTGCACGAAATATAATAAATCACTTGATGAAAATAGTCGCAAATAATAATGAATTTAATTGTGTAACCATATAAGAGAGGATTGACAATTACCTGGAAGGAAGATTCCATCATCTGATGAAGCTCGGGATCGACGTTGGGTATACGTTGGTTATAAGTGGGATTCGATCGGAACATCTGATGCCTGTCGATACCAGGTGCCAGATTGCAATTGGTTGGCCACCCCATCTTGTCGTTGAGCATCCAATTGATGGAATCGGCATCCCCGCCTGGCCCCATGCCCGCGGACGAGAAACTTTTCCATGTTGCTCTTTCGGTCCCGATCGGTCGTGGTACCTTGCGGTCCTCGATCTTCAATTGGCTCATCTCCTGAGCGACTTGCGCCGGTGACGAAGGGGATATAGCCGGCGAGCCACCGTTCTCTAAACTCGTAATCAGATCGATACCACCGCCGGGTTGGCCGCCCATGTTAGCCAGGTGATTGGAGAATCCCATCTGACTCATCATGGGATCCTGATGCGGCGGGTAGCTGGTGTGCGGCGCCGGCGCGGCAAACGGCCAGCGGGTTGTCTGAGCCGTCGTCGAGATGCCGGTGTTCGCTGCCGGTGTTGCCCGCGAGGGCGTGTGATATTTTCCCACCGGGAAACTGCCGCCGAGCATCGCTAGATTGTTGGACTGTATCGCGGACGGCGGTGGAGCCGGCACGGTAGCGGCGAACATGTTGGTCGGATGTAATCCCGCGGATCCGGCGGCGGCATTAAACATCGTCACCTGCGGCTTATTGCTTAGGTGAAGCGAGCTGGAGAAGTCGGGGGCGCGCGGGTTCAATCTTGACATACTAACGGTGGTGTTGATCACAGAGGCGGATGGCGCGATGGTCTGAGCGAAACTCTGCATGTGAGGATGAAACGGTAGCAGTGGATGGCCGGCGCCACTCTGACTATCGTTTGGCACCATCTTCAACAGGCTGGAGTTTACGTTCGGATGCTCGTAACTGCCGCCGCTGCTGTTAGCCGCTTTGAACAGACCGACGTCCAGTGGCTGTGACGTAGATGGTATCACGTGCGCTGTCGGCTGATGCGTCGTCGTGTTCCGCGTTGTCAGGTCACCTTGAAAAACTGCTGGCCTATTGAACTGCGCCGCCATGCCCGTTCCCATATCGATGCTCTGTTGGGGCATCACTGGTCTAGCCACCGCTAGACTACCGGGCGGCTTGTTCGGTAACGGATGCTCGCTATAGCTCGTCGAAGATTGAAACTGCGCAGGCTGCATAGGATTGTTGTGTACAGAGCACGATACCACGTTGCCAATTACGTTGGTCGATGCGTTATTCGTGTTACCCGGCTTGCTTGAAACCGGGGAACACATGGCTGTACCGCGGTACCCCGGAGCTTTGGATGCGTCTACCTGTGCTCGACAAAATTTAAAACGTGTGATATTTCACTGTTTTTTTCACAAACCAAAGAAAATCTTGGTTCTGTCTGAATATAGTCTGCATAAAATATATCAAAAAAAATTTTTCATTTCATTTCTATACTACCAAATGTGCATGTAATGTTTAACGCGGAAAAATTTATTTATTTTGATATACAGCGTAACAAAAAAATGTATACGTTTTCTCTATTCTGATGGCATACTTTGAAACGATTGCAATAAGAAAATCTTTTTTACAATGAGACTATTTCGTACGTGTTCAATAAATATTAAAAAATCAAATAGATGATCCAATCTCGCATACCTGCGGTGGGGAACTGTCAAATTTAGCCGTAGGTGGACCGGAGTTCGTGTTCGACGATACACCACCGCCCGCAACAGTCGCAAAATTCATGCCTTTTTGAGTTTCGTTCTCTCTCCCTCCCCACATTGACTGTTGCGTGACCTTGGTAAAAGTATCGTTAAACAAAGAATACTCGAGAGGTGTGCTGCTAGGTTGCTGCTGCTGTTGCTGATGCTCCTGCATCACGACTGGCGTAGTACTGCGAGTACCTTGCTGCGATTGCTGTTGTTGCATCGATTGCTGTTGCTGTTGTTGCGCCGTTGGCAGCGGCTGCGGCAATGTTTGCGTTTGCAACGATACAACTGGCGGTGAGGGTGTCACTCGAATGGAGGAACTGGCTGGCGTTGAGACGGTCGAACTTTCCGGACAGTTCGTCGTCACCACGGCGTTCGTGGCCGATGACGAAATCGCAATCGTTCCTGGAGGATAACTCGACTTTCCGGGATAGTGAGATGCTATTGCCGAAGAGGTGGACAAGATGGGCAGTGATCGGCAGTGTTTCGGCGATGTACTGATTATGGACTGCTGTTGCTGGCTGGTTGTGTGAGCAGTTGCCGCAGACGTGGCTGACATGATAGTCACGGTCGCAGCTTGTGCCATGGGCTTCTGTTGCTTATTCACTGGTGCGGTGTGAGTAGACTGCATGACGGTAGTGGAACTGTGGGTCGAGGCAGTGATCTCGGATAGCTTCGCCGCGAATGTCTGCGTCGTGCTGGTCGTGACAATCTTTGTCCCTGCTCTACCGGCAGTCATGATTGCACTCGTATATGACATCGTCGTCTTGGTGTTTGACGAGGACGCCATTTGGGCGGCTACGGCTTGCGCACGTTTCTCTGCTGCATGCACACGTATATTTAATAGTGATATTAATATAATACAAAAAAAGCGTATTGTAATACCTATATCAATTTTCACTTTTTTGTACACTACATTCCTATATTTTTACGGGATATTTTAGAATTTATATCTACTAACTACGCGGTAGCGATATTTCTTAATAAAAAAATCGAAAAGTTCTGAACTACTTCTTTATAATATTTAACATTCCTCCTTCGCTAATTGCAAAGGAGAAAAAAATAATTAGGGACTTTTCGACTAGTTTTTCATAAGAAATAGCGCTATATAATTAGTAAACTCTGAAATATTTTGAAACATGGATATTTTCTATATATGATAATAGGTACAGATATAAAAATAAGTGAAATGTGTTAATGCTAATGTATTATCGTTGAACGATTAAGTTTTATAAATTAATAAATAAAAAAAAATATATGGCAATCGTTCGTTGCAGTTAAAAATTAATATTTATATGTATTATCATGTTTTACATTACCTGCGGCCATGAGTCTAGGCGCTGTCGCACGTGGCAAAGAAGTAGGGAAAGCACCAGCAAGCTTCATGCTGGATGAGCGAATAGGAACCAATGGATTTGTAGTCGCGCCTGAAGGATATCCTGATTTGTTAATTTGGTTACTGGTTGTACTGGATGCCAGATTTGGCGGTTTATTAACAGATCCACCAATTTTCGTTTTACTTGCCTGGAAGAAAACAGTTTATTAAATCGCTCTATACATAGTATAAAACTTATAAATTTTATTTCTCGTGCTTACAGCAACAGTAGAGACAGATTTGTCCCACGAGGATGTTGTTACGACATTGAGCTTTGATTTCGGAAGCATCTGCAATATATCCACGTCTGGATCCTTAATAAGTACTGATATCAATGTATGTGCTTGCTTTGTAGCTTCAGATGATCCCCTATAAACAGAGTGACAATTTAAACACTAATATTTTTTATTTAAAATAATCAAGATATCTACTCAAATTGTGGAAAAGAATTTCCTGAAAATTTTCTGATTTTCAAGATATTTTTATTTCATTTCTAGGTAAAATTAAAGAGATATATCTGAGAAAAATAAAATATCGACATTTTTATATTAGAACTTTCTTTTTTCCTCTCTAAATGACGAAAGAGATTAAAAATCTATCGTTAGTGCGATAGATCCAGATACACATCTTTTACGTGTAAAATATATAAATATCTGATACTCACTTAATCGTTATGATCCTTTCCACCTGACATTTACTTTGCTTTTCAACCTCAATGTGCGCGCCCGTTGCAACGCGAATAGCATTTATATTACTGCCACCTCTACCTATCACCCGGCTAATAGCATTTGGGGGAACGGATACTTTCTTAGAACGGAACGGTGAATTCATAAATCTGCCCGAATCATCCGATTGTCCCCTACAAATCATAATTACGTTGTGTGATTCTCTATTTGTAAAAATAATATTAATATACCGAAGTGGACGAAAGAATTTTGAAAAAATGTCTCCAAAAACATATATCTTACTTTCGTACAACTTCTTTCCATCCGTCCTCGCGTACTTTTCCGCTTTGCTTGGGGCTAGTATTACTCGCCTTCGCCGATGTATTTAGAGCATCTCCATCATATTGATTATAAGACTTTTTTCCTTTTCCAGGAATATAAGTCTCGTTACCAGTCGCTTCAAAATCTTCTCTATCAGCAGGATGTCTAGAAGATTCAAAAACCAATTGTCCTTTCAGCTTTCGATCGGAACCGATGGTGTTGGATGTCCTAGCAGTTGTGACCGAAGTTGTAGATACAGATACTGCGCTGGTAATGTTAGTCATAATTCGTCTGCGGAAATCATAATCGTACGTAATAAAACAATATTAAGAAGGATAATTGGTATTTCAATACTTGATATCACATATTTTATTATTGCAGAAACACAAAAATAATTATTTTATATATTTTAAAGTAAAGAATATGTGTTTGAATAATAAATCGATTTTTCTTTCTAAACACAATTATATAAAAAATGCCACTAGAGCGACAATTTTTTCAAGCAAGTTCAGTTTCTATAATTCGAAATATATTAAATATATAAATTTAAAGATCAGTGAAATGGTCTCTGCACTTGACATTTAACATCATCCATATGCTAAATGTATTTTTGCCGAAATTGTCAAAATTTTCTTTTTTCTCATTATTTGAGCAACAACTTCAAATCTCTAGATTTCAAAAACAGATCGAGATATGGAATCAAGGAAAAAATGCGTCTACTTACTTCTCCGAAGTATTATTCTGGGATTTAGTCGATGTTGCTGTATTTTGAGATAAATTGGTGTTTTGTGAAAGAAGGGTTTTGGACGAACGCTGTGGGGACGTATCCTTATCGTTGTTATTAGGATTATTATTTTTCTTTTTCTTCTTTTCCTTTTTTTTCTCTCTTGCTTTCACATCGTTGCTGCTACAACTGCCCTGACTGTTTGCATCTATTCCACTGTCACCCTCTTCTCTATCGGGATCCTCCGGGCTTCTGTTTACAGGAGACGGCACGCTCTCCATTCTCTCGTCGCCGCCTTCATGTTCGCTGTCGTCTGCCCGATCACATTCCTCATCTGATTTTTTCCCGCTTTCTTCCTTATCTTCAAAAGCTGTCTCGCTCTTTTTGTACTCCTCATGAAGTTTACGTTTCTCCTCCTTTTTCTCGAGCTTCTTCTTTTTCTTTCTCTCTCGTCTTCGCGCGGCAGCTGCTTTCTTCGATTCTTCTCTCGTTTTTTCCATATCGAGTTCCTCCAACAGTATAGTGGCGTTCTTGTTTGCTTTAGCAGCTTGCGTCTCTTTGGCAGCTCTTATTACTTTCACGCACTCTTGACACTTTTCCAAAAGTTCCTTGTCGCTAACAGTCGCTATGTACCTCGTCATTTCTTGATCGCTTGGGAATTGCGTTACATGATTTACCATCCATTTAACGACTTTAATATGGCCCTTGCGAAACGCGGCCATTAGACAGGAAACCTAATCGTTATAGAATATATTTTACATATATATTTTGTCTAACCTCAGAAAAAAATGATTACATAAATCTCTCGTCAAACAAATTATGTGTACCTTTCGATTATCCTGCGAGTCAATATCTGCACCTGCATGGAACAGTAAATCTACGACATTAAGATGCCCGCCGTTTGCAGCTAACCATAGTGGACTGTTCCCTTTCTTATTTTTTACTTCAACTTGGGTCCCCCTAAAAAACAAAATCTTCGTTATTGAGCCGTTATTTCATAATGTGGGACATGATGTAGCGACAAATTACCTCGATAATAAGAGTTCTACGAAACGGCAGTGTCCTTTATCAGCGGCAATAGTGAGGGCAGTATCACGGGATGATGGGACAGGCGTCGCATTAACGTCCGCGCCTTTGGTAAGTAGCACACGCCCGACTTCGACATATCCACCACTAGCGGCTTCCATCAATGGCGTTAGACCAGTCTTCATTTAAAAAAAGTTGTTACTTCGCGTTATAGAAAAATCACATGCAACGCTTGAATGTTAAATATATTACCTTGGCTCGATGTTCAACATTGGCTTTTCGATCAAGAAGAAGGCTAACAACCTCGTGTCTTCCTTGAAAGCACGCAAGTGTCAATGCTGTGTTACGGTTTGTCTCAATTTGGGCATTAATATCACTGCCCATATCCAATAGCAATTTAACTGCCGCTGTACATAAAAATATTACATATATTTTTTAGTACTTCTGTCACGATAAATTGTTCTTTGTACAGCAAATTGAAATCTATTATTGTTAAGTATTATGATTAAATAATTTAAAACTTTCATTTCTTACCGGTGTGACCATTCATAGCAGCCAACATTAGTGGGGATATGCCTAATTTTGAACCTGTACGTGAATTAATTTCGGCACCGTGGCTGAGTAGAAGCTTTATTATGTTCACGTAACCACCGGATGCAGCCAGACTCAAGGGAGTATAATCAGACACGTTGCGATGTTCTTTGTTTGCGCCGCGATTGAGCAGAAGCTCAACTACCTCATATCTGCCTCCGCTGCATGCGAGAGACAGTGGCGTATCCTTGGTACGTTCAGATTGTGCTTCTATGTCAGCTCCATGATTGAGTAGAATCTCGACTACTTTCTGATGACCGGCCGTAGCGGCCAAAATAAGTGGCGTAAATCCTTTCTTATCCCTATGTTCTATAAGAGAAAGAAAATTATACGTGAGTTTACTCGCTTAAAGTTTCTCTATATTTTACAATGTACACACACACACACACACACACACGCACACGCACATGACAATTATTTCTTATATATAGTATTAAATAAAATCAAGTGTATTAAATTCGATATATTAAATTCAGCCGCGTATCAATAAACACCACACAATGTATATGCATTGCAATGTTTCACCTACCTATATCTGCACCGCGACTCAGAAGAAGTTCCACAAGATCTTCATGTCCTCCCGCACAAGCTAAGGTTAATGCAGTGTCGTGATTGCTGTCGGTTTCTGAATCAACATCCATACATGAGAACGGAGCGGGTGGAACTTGGTTGGATGCATATCCTCCGACCGTTGGGACACCTGTTATATATTGGTCAATGCGATGAGAACATTCTTAGAAATTTATTTTGGGCATCATCGTGCTACTAGTGAGATTACGGAAACAACATTGTATAATTCTCACCTGTCGCTGGATCTAACTGATAATTTTGCGCAGGAAAATTAGGAGTTTGTTGAGCATTGGCAGTTTGTTGTTGCTGGCAAGATTGTTGTTGAGACAGGAGAGGATATCTGGCCTTCTTGCCCTTGCCGGTTGTCGGTGCTGTATACACTTGTTTCTTATCGGAGGTAGCAACGTTCGCAGTTGTTGTGGTAGCGGGTGCTTGGGTTTGGGTAGCAACTTGAACTTGATTGGTGCTGCAAGTTGTAGATTGCACATAACTGCTGGATTGATGAGGAGGTATACTATCTATTATTCCCGTTGCGCCGCTCACAGCTGGTAATGTTTGTGTAGGAAACGCTGGTAATGAGAAAGTTAAAGCACATAAAAAAAATTTACTATAACGAGAACTCAATAATAATAGTCACGCTAAAGGTACGTTTGATAACTTACTTATTTGAGAGGACTGAAGCAATAATTGAGGTTGGAAAGTATCGCTACTAATATGCTGCATACATTCGCGAAAATGTATACTACCCTGACGGAAGCCTTCTTCGAAAGCTCTCAGACGATTCTTCAGCGTCGGGTTTTGCAAGGATTGCGTACTTGTTAGTTGTAAGCCCGTTGATATGTCTGCCTCTATTTGAACGCCAGCGCTGGTCACTTGCAATGACGGTAAGGCCGGTAAAGAAACCGAAGGTACTGACAGCACAGGAGTAAAATACTCTTGGGACGCGTGAGGACTTCCGCTTTGCTGAACTATTTGAGTAGTATGCAAATGTTGTTGCTGTTGTTGTTCCTTATTATTCGATACATCCAATCTTTTCAACTCAAGCTTTTCTTGATCTTCGGTTGCTATACAGAAATGAAATAATGTCAAATTATTTTTGTTAATAATGTTGATTTCTTCTCAAGTTTTAAGAAAAAAAATATTTACTGTCAACTGCATCATCGAAACTAATGGAACGAAAAATTTCAAACGCATCGTCGATAGGAATATCCGTGCCGTCCTCTAATTTCAACACTCTTTCGTTAGGGGAGAAGGTTTTAGATTTCTGAGCGCCAGTAAAAAAAGCGCAAGCGCTTTCTCTGTACTTTCGCGTTAACTCAGGATCCGTTTGCTCGGGAAGATTTTCTTGCGCCGTTTGCTGTTAAAAAATGTTTTTTTAAATGTACGTTTAGATGTTTTAATATGAAAATAATGATAGCTAATTATTTAACAACATAGTTACCTGGCTGTGCAAATGGTGATGCGTAGGATGCAAGTGTGACATCAATTGAGTGGGCATGAGTATGCTACCCGTGCTATTAGCGACTATGTTGGTTTGCTGTTGTGAATGAGTTTGTTGGTGAGATTGTTGCGGTTGCGATTGTGGCTGCTGCGACTGCTGTTGTATCTATATCAAAAGAATAAATTCATTGGAAAAAAACGGTCTACATGCGTGTGTTAAATCCAATTATTGTCTCGCACGCAGAAAATTTTTAAAGCCAAAATAAGATATAAAGATGAAAATAGAAGTCTACCTGCACTTGATCCAACTGGAGTTGCAATTGCTGGTTGAGTTGCTGCAGCTGCTGAACCTGTTGCACTTGATAGGAAGGATGTTGGCGTTGCTTCTGCTGGTATTGTTGGTGAAGTCCAGCCATTATAGTCGCTTGTGTCTGTTGCAATTTCGCCATCCCCATGCTAGATGTAGCTTTCCGTACGTTCTTTCCTTCCTTCTTGGATACAGGCTTAGCCTTCGGGCGATCGCTTATAGCAGTATTTTGACTGACGTCGCTGCTCGCAGTAATAGGCGATTGGGAAACGGCTATAACGGTTGGAGGGGTAGAAATGCTCGGCGGACTTGGCGTGGTTGTTGAAGTAGCACTAATAAGTGATACAGCGGTAGTAGTTGTAACAGGTAACGGAGCAAGAGACAGGGGCGGCGAGGCAGGAAATGTATTTGTAGCAAACGTTTCCGTCGCGGTTGGAACCACGGAAAGCGTTTTCTGGAACTGTGCAGCTTGCATCCCCATTATTTTACCATCGAGGTAAGCACTGCACACTAACGCCGCGTCATTAGTCCCTTGATACGTCAATGAACCGCCAGACATACCCGTTGTATTGCAAACTAAACCTTTCAAGTAAAATAATCACGTTGAAAATATTTGCATAAACATCTAATTTTAATGTAAATGCATATTTCGATATAGTGAAGTTTAAAAAAAAATACCATGAGGAGATGTTGACTGAGCTGGCAAGTCAATATTTAGCATGCCCGGTAATAATGCCTCCGTCTCACTAGGATCTTGTTGTTGCTGTTGTTGCTGTTGAGATTGATTTATAATTGAATTCCGCGGACCAGAAAACAAATGTCCTGCACCTTTAATTTGTAGTTCTCGTTCTACCCTCTGAAAGATATAATTTTGTGATTTTTCAAAAAGACAAAGACGCATACAGTATAATAAAATTATTTTTTAAAAACGACCTATATATCAAATATTTGAATATTTTTTGTATATTTGCGTTTTGTGCATCACATATATAAAAAATTATAAGAAGTCTTAGATTGATGTAAATGCTGCTGTCAATTAAGAATTCTTACAATCTTTTGTAAGAGTGTATCGAGGAATTTTATCGAAAATTAATAATATGACAAAGGACGTACTTGTAATTCCTCAAGTATTTGTTGCTTATGAAGGATTTGCTCTTGTCTAGTTATAGTTTTCCGACTTTCGCTGACATGTATCACTTGCGTTGACGCTGCTGGCGTCGGACTAAGACTAATATTAGGTTCTGACAAACTTGTAAAACCCCCACTGCCTTTATCAAGAATATTGGTATCGTCCTTGGTAGTAGTGGTTAATTCTCCTGCGGGTTGCGAACGAACTTGTTGCGCTTCGGCAGAAGTAAGGCTCATATCGGGCATCATAGTCACTGATCGATTCTTTCTCAATAACGACTTTTGCGTATTGTGTTTGGGTTGGAGATTTTGCGCTTGTTGTTGCTCGGCGGTTTGTTGCTGCTGCTGCTGCTGTTGCGGATGTTGCTGTGGTTGCGTAGATGTTTGCTGGGGGTGAGGTACATGTTGCTGATGACTTATATGCTGCTGCGGCTGCTGTTGCGGCTGTTGTGGTTGAGGTTGTGGTTGCGGCTGTTGCTGTTGTTGCGGCGGCGGCTGCTGCTGTTGTTGCTGCTGCGGTAATAACATGGGCGCAGGTGCAGCACTATGAGGAGCATTCATCATAATGCTATGAGGATAGTCCAACAATAGTTGGACAACAGGAGTATGACCCCCTTTTGCCGCTTCTATTAGCATAGTGGAGTTATCCTGTAATTTATTTTATTAGGTTATATATTGATATATCAATGTCTTGAAAAAATGATATAGAAAATATTAAGATACTTTATGAATATTACACGAAATAAATTGGAAAATTTGATATATATAACGCAACGTGTTAACCTTATTAATATTACGTTTATACCAAATCTTTTGTAAGCGTATATTTAAAAGCATATATACAATAAATTGATATAAGTAGATTAGAAATGTATGATCATAAAAAATAAAAATATAGATTTTTACTTGTTCAAGGTATAAGGATCTTACTTTTAGTTTATGAAATGGATTTGCAGATTGTGCGAGCAGCAGCTCGACCACTGCAAGATGACCACCAGCGCATGCCAACGAAAGTGGTGTATGATCATTATTTGTTGTTTGTCGATTGACATCGGCGCGCTTCGAGATAAGGAATTGAACTGTGCACAAATGGCCCGCTCTACAAGCTTTCATCAGTGGAGTTCTACCTCCTTCTGATTCATGTTCCTTAAATACAATGAATTGATATAAATAACTCAAACAAAGATAAAATTTAAAGACACAAAACAATACAGAAATAAAAAATATATACATAAAAATAAATAAAAATAAAGTAAATTTACGAGTATTAGAAACATAAAAAAAGGCGTACTAGATCAGCGCCAAATTGTAATAAAAGGTCAGCAACATCGGTGTGACCATTCTCGCACGCGTATGTCAATGCCGTATCTCCCGTCTGCGTTTGAGCGTGAACATCCGCTGCAGATTCCAATAAATATCGGACAAGATCTAAGTGTCCCTCTTGCGCAGCCTCCATCAGAGGAGTGGATGCGCCCAGTTCGATATCAGCTCCCGCCTTGATTAAAAAATCGGCAACTTCCAGGAAACCGCCGCAACAAGCCAAGGTAAGCGCCGTTTCCTGAGTTTCCTCAGTTTGGGCGTTGATGTTCGCACCTTTTTGTTAATTACATCCATATTATACTCGTTTACATTCGATTTTGTTTAACAATTCAACTGTTCGACTGTTCCAAACATTATGTACCTTGACTCAAAAGTAAAGCGACCATTTCTTCATGACCCTCGCGCGCTGCTTCCATCAATGGCGTATAACCCTCGTCGTTAACTTCCTCAATGTTTGCTCCACGCTCGATCAGAAGCATAGCTAAGTCCACATGACCTCCGCAGGCGGCTAATGTTAATGGCGACTCAAAACTGTCCGTTGGCATATTTACTTGGGCACCTGAATCTAAAAGTAAACGAGCAACTTCCACGTGACCATCCATTGAAGCTTCCATAAGAGCGGTATGCATCTCATCGGTTTTATGTTCCTGTAAAAATGTGCAGGAATACCAATATTTGTAAAATTATTATAAATATTAATATAGTATTAAAAATTATTAAATATCAATATTTTATTTAAGACTAGTCACGTTAAACGAATCATAGACTACATATTTTCCATATGGTCCCTTGCCACGATTCTTATCGGAACCGTTTCTTTAAACTGCATTAGAACAACTGATTGGACGAAGCGCTACCCACGTGATGTCAAACGAATAAATGTATGGAGAAACCTGCTAGGTCAAGCAATTGGTGCGTCATTCGGTAAATCAAAACGCTAACAATACAGCATAGCCAATCAGATTCACTGTCTCGCCCTTTTCTCTTACTCCTTAAAAATCTTACAAAGCAGATAGCTTTCGGCTAATCGTAGGAGTGGATAGAAAAATTGCGTTTCTTTCTTTTCCAAAACTGAAAGGAAGATTCAGCAACTTCTCTATCCAAGTGTTCATTTGCAACGTGGCAGTACAGTTGTTTTCCCAATATGGTCATTATATTATCTTTATCTACCAAAGGATAAAACGATCATTGTTACCTGATCCGCACCAGCTTCCAGTAAGAAGCGGACCATCTCTAAATGTCCCTTATAGCAGGCCAATGTTAATGCGGACTCTTTAAATTCATTGGAATGAGTATTGATGCCGGCCCCATGTTCAAGTAAGATCTTGGCGACTTGAACATGTCCGGCGCTCGCCGCTTCCATCAGAGGTGTATGACCGTTCTCATTGTGATCCTCAACATTGGCCCCGTTGTCCAGTAAGACACGTACAACATTTTCGTGTCCACCGGCGCATCCATACATGAGAGGCGTGTTACCTTTGGTCAATATAAATACATTTGGAATAATATTATCGGCTGAAGTAACCTCAACAATATTTACCTATGGCGATAAGAAGTTTAACGCGTCGTTAACTTTACGGTTAACGATGCGTTTAAAATAAACGAAACTGACGAATAATTTTACCTGATGTAGACTGAGCGTTGACATCGGCCCCATGAGCAATCAGCAAAGTTACGATATCTACATGCCCTGCACTAGCAGCTTCCATCAAAGGGGTGCAGTCCCCCTTGATGCCACGATCTTCTACGTTAGCATTCATTGCCAAAAGTACCTGTTTCATAGAAAAAAGCAGTGACAGATAAATTTCATCGGTCTACGAAATTAATTTCGAATAAATTATCTTACATTACAATTGTACAATTATAATGCCAACTTCATGTCCATGATTAACATGACAGTTTGATAAACAAGAAAAAAAAGTTGAAGGAGAGTAATGTTTTAAAAGAATTTTTCTAAGCAAAAAGATACATTTCTTGTGATTTATCTAATGTTAATTAAAGTAACCAAAAATTGATCAGCTAATTAAAATTAATTTTCAAGTATCATTGTCTGCGGTTACACAAGAACATTTAGCTGGAAGTAAATAAATATATCATAGAAATAGTCTTCTGGCTGTAAAGCTAAACTAGAACTTACTTTATTTTACTTTCAAGATGAAGTAGCAATTATGTATCATTATAATAATAATTCTAACAACTCTAATGCCTGAGTGACTGTAATAACGAATATAATATAAATAAATCTGAATTGAGTGTTTGGATATTATTAGACGCATGCTAACACAGAAATCATTTTATTTTTACAACTCACACTTCTGCAACGCACATAATATAAAAACGTAACACCACTGACTAATGCGTTCGATATTATTTATTTTCTGATCTTTTTGCATAATGAGAATTACTGTACCAATGTATTATTACAGTCATTCAAACTTAACCATCAATATCATTTGCAACTAAACGTCTGCACAAATACAGTGAAGACAATATTACATGTACAAAGTAAAAAAATGCACACCAAAAATTAACAAAACGACAAAGGAGGAGAGACAGCATTTAATACCAAACACACGCACACATACACATACAAACATAACACACAGCAACAATTTTATGAAAGATACTATGGAATATTCTTCATAACAGAAAGTTTATCCGCACAAAAAATTTGAACATAATTTATATGAGATCAAGTCTATAATTCCATAATCACGTTTATCACACATACATACACACGCACACACAAATGCACAAACATACACATAAAATAATGATTATATGTTAAACGTGTGAACCGGAAATATTTTATCCACACGCATAACAATCATCCCGTGCACCTTAACGAAACATCTTGCAAAACTTCGTACACGGTTCCTGTATCAGGATCGATGTGGAATTGGAACTTTTGAAACTTATGGGAAAAGGTGTACGACTGTGATTTTGACCAAACCTGAGCAAGTTCGTAGTAACCAGCTGAGCAAGCCAGTGAGAGCAAACTTTCCCCTTCCTCGGTAGTCTCGTGGACGCTTCGGCCCTCCGTCAACAATTTCCGAACGGTACCGACGTCTCCGTCGGTGCACGCCTCGACGAGAGAGCGCTTTTCGTTCGGGGTACGTGGATTGTCACTGCGCATACGTGTTAATGCTGCCGCAGCCTCGTCCAGCGCACAAGAAACACTCGATGTTAAGCGACGGAGCACCTCGTGGTCGGGCAAGTGTTTCCCATCACCCGACGATAGTTTCCCGATGCCGGCCGCTTCGAGCAGTGCCTCGAGACGCGCCTGAGTCTCAGGATCCACCGAGCGCTCGGGATCCTCGGGAGTCAATAGGAATTTCGACGACTCGGGATGATCCTCGTCCAATTCAACCTGATCGATCGCAAAGCACTCCACCTACAATGAGATATCCGTCGGTAAAGCCGAGTATGTATGCGTAACAATATAAAGAAAAAAAAAAAGAACACGAAAGAATCGGATAAAAAAGTCAGCCGTGCTATTTTACACTCCGTCTATCTATCATCGATCCCGCACCCGTCCGCGATTGTACGTTCCACGCTCTATTTGTCTACGTCATCGGCATCCAACAAAGGCACGTCGCGAACGCGGAGATCCTAGGGAATCGATCGAGAGATCAGAGCGAAGATCGGAACGGGAGATACCTCTCGTCGGGGGGACGAGGGTCCCTCGGCGGCGCGACCGGACGTGCCCGTCCGTGCTCGCGTTTCGCGTAGCCGCGACCGCGAGACAATAAACGTAAATCGGGAACGCCGGGTGAAAGTATAATTGTGTGTTTTCTAGGCGAGCAGCGGCCGCGGCGGCGGTGGTGGTGGCGACGGCGGCGGCTACGACGATAAGTGACGTTACAACGAGCGCTTAAACGCGCTCGGCGATGCGCGCGGCCGTTCCTCCCGCGGAGGAGGAGCGGCCCCGTGATGACGATGACGACGACACTGACACTTCCACGACCTATGGCATCTCGCGTACAATGCTCGCATGCGATACCTACGCGGCGCGTCGACGAGCCATGCGTCGTTCTTCCGTTTCTCGACCTCTCTTCACCCCGCCTCGAGGCACGATCGTCCGAAGCAGCGCGAGGATAATCGGCCGACGTACATTCGCGTTGGGAGCGCGCTCGCGCTCACGCTCGTCGCTCTCGGGGCACACACGCGGACGGCGACGGCGACGGCGATCGACGACGGTTCTTTCCCTTCCACGTCGTCAGCGTGCGAGCGAACGGAACGTGGGAGACGCGCGACGAGCCGTCGCGGACGAGGAGTTCCGTGCGAGCGCCGTTGGACTTGGACACGGAATAATATGGTGGCTCGATGCTGTACACGGTCGCTTCCACGCGTGCATCGACCAGCGAGCGCCACGCGCGGACGACGAAGCGGGACGATGACGCCGCCTCGTAGGGTACGCCGCGGGTAGACCGGCGGCCGTGCGAATTTGCGATCACGAGCGAGCGAGCCAACGGAGGAGGTTGGCTCGGCGGACGGGGCTAATCGGCACCGCGAACTCGTGCGGGCAGTCGGGCACTCGCGAGCGAGAACGCGGAGTACTTGTGGGAAGCCCGCTAGGTGGCGCGCCCGGCGGCGGTGCGACGAACGCGCGGCGCACACTCGCTCACGCGGCACCGCGCGCATCCCACGTACGTTACGTACCGTACGGGGCCCACGTACACAGATGCGCGCGCGCGCGCGCGCACACGTGCGCACGCTCGCGCGTGGCGCGCGCGCGCCGCCAACGTGTGCGTGCGACACGCACACCCGCGCGGTGCACCGGGGTGCACGTGCGTCCGCGCGTCACCAGTGTATCCGTACGCGGTTTCCTCCGCGGCTAACGTCGCGCACAAGCGCGTCGTCCACATGCGCATCCGCGCGCGCGCGCGCGCCTATGTATACGTACGTGCGTACGTAATGTGCGCGCGCACGTGCATAAGCCTGGCCCGAGCGCTTTAACCAGCATTGCGCGACACACACGCACACGTACACGCATGCCAGTCATTCTTCTCCTCTTTCGCTCTTTCTCCTTCTCGCCGTCGCTCTCGCGCGGGGCACGGGGGACGCCAGGAAGGATGGGAACGGCATTCGAATACTGCACCTCGGTGGCCGCGATGCTCTCGTAGACATCAGAATGAAGGTGGAAGTCGTTGCGCGGCGCGCACGCTTGCACTATAGCGAGAGAAAGGAGTGGATGGGGGGGAAAGGGGGAGGTGGGCAAGGGGGCGAGCAGAGAGATGGGAGGAAGGAGGATGGGAATTGCGTGAACGATTCGCGAGAGATGAAGTGGCGAGAGAAAAGAAAAACACAGTTGGGAGAGCGACGAGAAGAGAGGTCGACGAGGCTCGAACGTCGGCGTCGTCGACGGCGGAGGACAGCTATTAGCGCATGCATATATCCCTCCGATGTTATATAACCCTTTCCCGACGTGCGAATTCCCCGCTGACGTTCCTCCTTTCTTTCCTCCCTGCTTGCCCTCGTCCCTTCGTCACTCCGCGACGAGGCTACGGCGAGATTGGCCATCTACGTGCACGCACCTAGCCGGTATATATCTGGCGAAGCGAAGACCACCTGGTGGCTGATACGAAACCTAACGTCGGGCAACGAACACGGATAACGATAAACTCGAGATGGGTAAGGTGGGTGGGTGGGATGGGTGGGAGGAAAGGTGGATTGTGAGATAGAGGTAGGGAAGGCACGTTTCGACGTCTTCGCGCGATCGCGAACTCTTAGGGCGACCTCGACCAAGCTCCGATTGACTTACGTCCATTTCTGCACCAATGTAGATTAACTTTAATCTCGGTTTTATTTACTCTTTAGCTTCTTTTAATTCTTCTTTTTATCTTCTTTTAATTCTAAACTAGAAAAAGATAAAAAGTAATGTCAAACCGAAATTAAAGTTAATCTCCCTCGGTAGAAATGGATTTAATCGCTTAAAGCAAAATTTCCGACTGTTTAATACGTCGTTCTTAATCTAATTTTTTTTGCTAAAAAACCAATAATAATAACCACCCATGTTGACGAAATAGTACGGTATTGCTTATAAGTTAATTACTGATCAAGTTAATTAGAGTTTAGTCGAGAGCTTATTCTTTTCTACCAATTCGATTGGTCCCGATCATAATTTGCTCAATCCCTCGTTGCTGTTTACAGATTTGATTTAATAAAATTGATGTACTTTTTATATCTACTGTGCAAAAAAAAAATGTGCAGAATCAAATATACGTTTACACACAGAAAAAAATGCTGTTGCTTCAATTAAAGTCTACGTCACGGGCTGCCACAAATATAAATAGTTTATTCAATTGTATTATGATTGGACCAAATATCTAGATTATTCTTTTAATAATGTAAATATTTGGTCCAATCATAATACAATTGAATGA
>NJRQ01000037.1:284626-297010 GCA_003063805.1 Aphaenogaster ashmeadi | reverse complement strand
TAGTGAATTCGCTCACTTTTGTAATTTTCACTAAGTTTCGAGATACACAATCGACCCCCAGGGAATTAAGCCTTGTGTCCACGATGCCAGAACTTGGTCCTCGGTCCGAGAAACGTATAGCCAATAAAATTGCCGCTTTTCCGTAAAAGCTGCAAATTGATTGGCTACAAATTTCTCGGTCCAAGAACTTGGACCAAATTCTAGCATCGTGGACACAAGGGCATCAATTCTGTATCTCTTAAAGGAGTGAAAATGCGAAAAGTGAACGAATTCACTAGGTTTTAAGCAATTTCATTGGTAAAAACCTAGTAAATTCGATCACTCTTCATATTTTCACTCCTTTAAGAGATACAGAATCGATATCAAGGCTTTAATGTCTTGGGGGTCGATTGTGTATCACAACTTGGTGAAAATTACAAACACGAGCGAATTGACTAGAATATTTATCAATTTCTTTGGTCGAAACTTGGTGGATTCGCTCACTTTCGTAATTTTCACTAAATTTTGGAATACGCAATCGATCCCTCGGCAATTTTCAAGTGCACCCACCCGCTCGACGAGACCTATATCTCGGCATGGCGACGACGGAGTCATAACCTCGTCGTTTTCCTCGCACGACTTGAATGTCCTCTTTCACGCGTGCACACCAGATATATGCCAATGACACGCGCGAGCGTAAGGCACATGTACACGGGGATCGCCGACAAATACCCGCGGACGGGTAACGGGCGTGTGTGGACGGGGAGCATGTACATTTTACACTCGCGCACACATGCACGCGCGCACGCACGCACACAGGTCCAACGTTCGCACGTAGATCGTTACGATCGATCCGGTGTAACGAGCGCGTGCAGTGCACGCATAAATGTCGCCGACATCCTCGGTGCGGGACACGGTGCACGCGAAAATGCGCGTTAATAGAGATAGGAAATACGTGCCGCAGGAAGCGCCAGCGGATGAAAAAGGAGAGAGAGAGAGAGACCCGAGAGAGGAAAAGCGGAGAGAGAGACCGACTCGCGAGCGAGCGGCTCGGCGCCACTAATTCGAGAGATCGGGACTCGGCGCGTTCCTAGAACTGGCGAACGCGATCCGACGGAGATAGCGCGTATCCGCCCTGCGTGCGAGCGATGACGAGGACGACGGTTGTCAACGTCGTCGTCGTCGTCGTCGTCGTCGTCATCGTCTTCGTCGACATTGGCGAGAGGACGACCGCGGGGGTGGGCAGGGGGGAGGGAGGGCAGGAGGGAAGAAACGATGGCGAGCTGACGCCCGCGTAGAATAAAGTCTCGACGGAGAGGCCGCGAGGGGTTCCTCTCGTCGGAGAGGAGAGGAGAACCGTTCGCTGGCGAGACGACGACGACGACGACGACTCGCAAAGACGATTCACCATTCGAGAAAACGCATGTACACGTATGCGCGTACACGAGCGTAGGCACAGTCCTCAACGCACACATACGTTCTCTCTTTTTCTCCGTCTCTCTCCCTCTACCACCTTCCTCACGCTCTCGCTCGCTCGCTCGCTCGCTCTTTCTCTCTCTCTCTCTCTCTCTTTCCTTCTCATTCCATCTTTCCGTCCCCCACCTTCTCTCTCACTCTCAACGTCCTGTCCCCGACACACCGTGCACACGGATAATCTTATCACGTTGCTCGCTTTTTAGGCGAGCCACTCTCTGGCGTTTAAGCGTTTACCTCGGAAACGCTGTCCTCCTCGCTCTCCGACGAATCTGTCATAAAGCGCGGCTGCAGCTCGGAGAAGGTTTCGGTCTCCGATTTCGTGGGGCTCGAATTCGAAGACTGGGGAGTCGACGACGTCTTCCCGGTGTCGTGGTGAACGCTCGCTGGTGGTGGTGCTGTTGCTGCTGCTACTGCCGCTGCTGCTGCTACTGCTGCTGGTGCCGCTGCCGCCGCCGCCGCCGCTGCTGCTGACTGCTTCTCGTGGCTTTTCTGGCTATCCGAGGTCGTACCTTGTGCTACATTCTGCATCTTTACCCTCCAGATAAATCATATGACACACAGTTACCCCGCTGGTATAACCGTACCGCGGCGAAGCACACACCGTACACTCGATTCCCTCCGCGACTGTGCGACAATAGGGCTCTCGTCGAGCACGGTCGTCGTCATTCACGTAAGCTAATACCCGCCATTTTCACTATGGCCGACGACGGCGAGAGTCCCCAATACCCACCTCTCGCGGGCCGCACCGCAGTCGCACATCCGTCGGCGCCTGGCGATTCCGACACCCGACGAGCCGCGGCGTCACCGACACCGTCACGCGTGGCGCGTAACTTCAACCTTCGCAAAACTAAATACAGACGAGATAATAAATCAAAGTATTGCCTCTCCTTACCCCGTTGAGGCTGTATACTGATCCTTGGATCACAATAAAACATGGTACTGTGAACTACCTATTGTAGTTCGGAAATCCAATTGGGGGACTAGTTAAAGACGAACCTTCGCAACGATCGCGACACCGCGTCTCCTCTCCTCTCCGCCTCTCGCACGGCCGCTGTGATAGGAAAAAATAGAAAGGTGATTAAACTTTTGCCTATTTGCATAGGAAACTTTTACTGTAAAAGTAGAAAGCGTCTGTCGGCTGGGGGAATGGCAGCGGTGGGTTTTGTCGCTCTGACGCACGATTTGTCGCCTCAATTTGCGGCTTTAAAGGGGAGGATGCACTTGAAAATAAGGAAAATATTTATTTTTTAAACAATAATAAATGAGATTAATTTTTTTGGATAAAGTGAATTGTTTCCTGCACATATTAAGGCTAATTCTACAATATGCTTTTTGCTTCTTGTTTGTTTAGAAATTTAACCAATTGCAGTTGATTTTAAGAAGAATAATCGAACAGGATTGGTTAAATTTCTAAAGAACCAAGAAGCAAAAAGCATATTGTAGAATTAGCCTAAAGGAGCAGAAAAGGATCTTTGGACGTTTATTTAGGAAAAAGAAGCTGTACGTGTTGTCCTCTCGTGGTCTGGATGATTAGAAGCGAATGACCAAGAAGATATTATAAAAATTTGTCTTAATCTTTTATTTGTCACCTGGCAGCATTCTCTTGTAGCATTGTTTTGAAATAGACAAAGGAAATTGAATAATTACAAGGGATGTGACGCTGCGATGCTAAATAAAAATTTTTGAAGTACTCCTATAAAAAATCGAGTTTTTTTTATCTTTGTATCTTTTTCTTGGGAAGTATTGAATTTTTAATCTTTTTTAATCTCTTCAGAAATGGGAGAGAGATTGACTATGACTTGAGATCGTTATATAACAAACGTCATGTTCAGGACATGTCAATCATATAATAAATATATTTGATTTTATTTGTAAACCGTTTTTACACTATTTAAAAACGTAGTATTGTTATAAATAAATTTTGTTATAATTCTGTTAAAAAAAACATGAATTCAATTCATGATGAGAGCTACATCTTGATTTCAGCGAAGGTATCACGGTAACTTCGCTATTTGCATATTGTTTATTTCTATTACACAAATGGTTCAATGTTTATTTCTATCGCAGAACATGGGATATTTAATTCAAACTTCGAGAGTACGTCGGGATGTAAAACTCCCATTTTTCCTATCACTTCACCGTAACAGACAATTTCGGCGCATCGTTGAGGGAAAAACGCTGGGTCTGCAAAATACGAACAACAAATTCTTAGATCGCCTAATCTTATTTCATAAACAATCCTACAATTTCTACATTCTATATTTATGAAATGTTATTTGATCAAATACAGATATATTTTGAAAACAACCATGTATCTTACCGTCAGCTGCACGCAGATAATATCCATTTTTGTCTTTGTTATGGCTCCAGGGTACCTCTAATAGTAATAACACTCTGTCTACTAGGCCATGAATTATCTCAAAACCAGCCGATTTATTAGCATATACTGCGCATAAACGACGATTGTTGCGCGCCCCGACTTCCGCCGTATCGTCTCGCAATATAACGTCGGAAACTTCAAATAATTTATGCGGCAAAGGCATTTTTTTATTCGCAGATATCGTTTTAAGTAATCCCGGTAAGAGTGAAGTACGCGCAACCTGCAACAATTTATATTTATTAAAATGCAACATCATTTTACATTTTAGTTCAAATGATTACAATCTAAGATATAAAATATTTTATATTTTAGTTTTTTTAGATAATTATAGTCGAGCTTTTAATATGCATTTTTAATATTCTTACTTTTCTTTCTTAACCATTTGAATTTCGATAAATTTAATTTTTCTTTTTGTATTATTGTCTCACTACTTCATACTTGCTGTTTGATTAGATATAGATTATGTATAAAATGTATGATAAATATCTTGTTCTTTATTTATTTTTTTTACTAAATCAATTGTACGCGCAACGACATTCTTTATACTACATCATACGTATGTCGTTCGAATGAGTAGGAATTGCAGAAGTTAAAAATAGAACTGCTCAGTCCTGATTATGCGTTCCCAACGGTTTTAATGAAAATATGGAAACGCAACTCATGTATTCTGTTTACCTGAAACTCCAAAGTTTTTGGATTGGATATGTGAACTGCTGGTACATCCTCTATCTTGTATCCCAATTTGTCCGCTACATCCTCACGCGAACACTGTAAAATAATTAAATGCAAATTAGAATGCGTTGTATCAAAGATAATATATTTTCAAACGTGAAAAAACTTTTTCGAAACATACCAAAGAGAAAGTCAGTGCTTCAGTGAATCCTGCTTGGGCTAATTCTATCCGTAGTTGGTCGGTAAGCTTGTTGAGTGGAAACTGGAATTCACACATATATGTGAGTTATATATAAATACATGAAATATATTCAATCATAAAATATTGACCTCTGCTGCGATCGTCGATGTATGTGGTATAGTTTTCTTTATTTCATTGTATCCATAGGCGATGGCGACATCTTCATAAATATCACAACGATGTATCACATCATGTCTCGTTGGTGGTATTTCTACCATTATTGTATCCGTCGTACCTTTCACCTTGGATTTTAGAGACATCCTTGACAATAAATCTGCAACCTGCCCTGACATTTGCCTGCAGACACAGACATTGCGAAATATTTTTAAATAATTATCTTGTCATCTGTAATCATTATTACACGCATGATGGAAAAGACTTGATTACATACTTGATACCAATATAACTAGTCGCTTTATTATAATCAATTTCTTCTGTTCGATATTTTAATTCTGGATAATAGAAAGTTTGATTATCAGGATATACTACTTCCACAGTTTCGGCTGTATATTTCGTGCTGCAGTACTGACTGAAAGCACAGACTATAGTATCCACCACTATCTTCGCCTGCAGGTTATTTGTAATAACATGTAATAATTTGTAATAAAACATATTTTGTATATTAATATTATTTGTTTTATATTTTTAAATCACATGGTTTTAGATATTGCTTCCAAATAAAAATATATAGATTAGGATTATACAATGTAAATACCTACGTACCTTTGTAAGATCAGTTGCTGTGCATTCGATAAAAATATTTTTTGTATTAAGGGTGATCTTTGAATGATCTCCATTGATGATAGGAGGGAGAGATAAAACAACTCCATTACTATCATATATCACAGGATAAACAGGACTGTCTTTTATGATGGGTAAATACTGTTTGAGCTGCGCGTGTGTCTGTAAACATTAAATTAGACATATAATTACAAATACATATAAATTTCTTTTTTTATACATTTATAGATTTACAGAATTAACAAACATGATGAGGGAGATCGGACACTTACTGCATACAACTGCATGATTCCTTCTCCTGTATATTCTTCATTTTGATAAAGCGGTTTGAAGCGTATTTCTGATGGTGGTCTAGCATCATATAGAAATGGGCCTTTAATTGTATCCAAATCATGAGTACCAATAGAGACTAAACTGCGTTTTCTTCCTATATTCTGATGCAGTTTATCTTGAAGATCGATAAAACTATTGTAGGCTTCTTGCGTCAAGGTAACGTCTCTCAAAATTGCGGCAACTATATGTTCTCTTACTTTTAGGCACTAAAGCACAAAATAATAGTTATTTAATGTTAAACAATATATAATTTTTTAAAAGCATTATACATACCTCTGGGGTCATTACAATCCTTTCCATTCCTGTCTTTGGTTTTATTGCCTTGTAACGTGGAATAGGTATCCTTTTTAGGAAAAAATTAATAAATTTTGTTAGATTTTGAATATAAAACTTAAGGATAAAATTCTTTGTATTTAAACTATAAAAAGCATAAATTATGTAATATTTACTTGTTCAAGAATATAAGCAGTCCAGTAGTTAGGCTCTCCAAGCATAAGAGATCATATCTGTTAGCAGGTATATCAATTTTGTAGATAATTTCTTCGGAGGCATCGACACCTTGGTCAGAACCTTGTTCTTTTGCTATCATTTGTTTTTCTGTTGTCTATTCACAAAAGATCAAATAATTATTCTAAAGTTTAATCTAAATTCGTAAATTGTTGGATGGTTAAAAGTTCAACACTTACTACTTCATCTAGCTCTAAACCGAACTTGAAGCACAACGTCTGGAACTCATCGTCGGCTAGAACAAAGTTTAAAAAGAAAAAAGTTTAAGTCATGCGCGCATGCATATATAATATAATTACAATAGTTTATATATTTGTAATATATAAACTAACTTCGTTAATACTATCTTATAACTTTACCAGAAAAGATATATGAGTTACAACTTACAATATGTTTTGCCCAACGCTTGGAACAGTAAGTCACGTTTTACTGCAATAGTTGGCATCTTTATACCACAGCAATCTCAACGTAATCAAGTAAACCCTCGATATTCCTATCGTGTTTTCTCGCGAAAATGTCAGGTTTCTTGTTAATTCACCTGTAATTAACAATTACAATAAACTTTTAGGTTAGGGGAATTGTCATAACAGATTTTCCTCAGATTAATTGATTCCGAATCAATTATCGTATCATTCTCGGCTTGATAATTCTGATTATGATAAACAAATTGGTTTAATTACATTAGAAATCGTTATGTCAAAACGACGTGTCGTTTTACCTGTTACATCAGCCGGCACATGTCCACGTTAGAAACGCGAATAAGCATGCAAAACGTGGGAGAAAGCAATACCGAGGACGCGAGACAAGAGGAATAATATCCGTCGATATCGCTAGATTTCGTCGGCTATATTTATCGCGTTGATTGATTCTCTTCCTTTATTTCCTCCTAAAGAGAAAACATATATTTATCTCGTGACAAGTGTAACGAAGCACCGAAAATTGATTCCACAGTTTCGTCGTTGCAGGTTAGCTTGCGCGGAAGTCACTGCGCATTGGAAATCGACGAATCTCAGGACGGGGTCTTTTTCAAATTTAAATAAATCGTAAATGAGATTCAGTTATCACAATTGATTGTAAAAAATAAGAAATTGGAAAGATGTGACTGACGCAAGTTGAGAATATACAGAATTTGTGTGTAGTTATATATTATTTATTTATTTTACTTTTTTATTAACAATTGCAGTACTTTTTTGTATCGTGGTATATATATAAAAAGTTCATTGAAATATATACGCCTGTCCAAACATTACACATGAAAGAAAAGAAAAGAACGTTTTACATAGAAAGGTATCAAAAGCTATTAAATCTATCGCATCGAAGTCGAGTTTATAAATAATACACAATTACAATACTTTTGTCGAAATATGAACAGTATTAATGTTTGTTTGTTCGTTCGGAGATATTCAGCTTTGTACGTCTGACAAAAGCGCAAATAATATTCGATTTAACTCAAAATACGTCTAATCTTTATTCATATCTATATAGATCTATATATATCTTGCTTAAGGTATAATATTGTACATGTTCTTGAAAAATTTCTAGATCATATATACATATACATATATATATACGTATGTATGTATATATGTGGATTATAGAGTTTACCTAGATACTAGACAGATGTCAAAGAATCTTTCTCCCGTAATACGTGCTGTTACAAAACTCCCATTACTTAGTTGAAATGCCACTTGTACTTCCAGTGTAAGCAACCGTTACGTCGAACAGTTGTGCGAAGGAAATGGAAATCTTTGTAGATCTCGACGGTCTCTCATTTCAATTGATCAACGAGCTGATCATTCTAAAATACAAATCATACAAAATTATATAAAATAAGCAAGGGGATTAGAGTAAATTTAAATAAAGTTTAGAGATGCAAGACATGAGAGAAGAGAACAACTTACCCGTACAGATAATAGAAAAACGAAAGAAGGTAAAACGCTAACTTAATCCATCCTTCTCTGTGGTACATGGACAAGTCGTAAGCATTCATTATGCTCGTAGGATCGTACAGGCCCGATTCTGTCATCAGAGGCCTGTTCATGTATCGCCACACATGATAGGCTATCAGTGGAATGTTGATAAACAGCGAGAAGTATTGCTCGCCGACCAGAAATAAAAGGTTGATCACAACGTGCAGTATGTATTCTGGTAGAACGAGCTGAAATCAAGGTGCAGTGATTAAATAAAAATTGTCAACTACAGGTAATAGGTCTGTTTTCTGTTCCTGAACTGCTGCACTAGTTCAGAGTTTATCTTTTTTACTTCACATTGGAAGGAAAAAGATAAACTCTGAACTAGTGCAGCAGTTCAGGAATAGAAAACAGACCCAATATCTCGATGAGCAAAATGTCACGGTATGCTAACAGCTTGCCAGCAGATTCAAGCAGACTACTGTAGCAGATTAGCATCAAACTGCATTTGCTTTAAATCTGCCAGGGTCTGTTGAGATAATTTGACATCAGATTGCCAATAAAAACTGAACGGAGGCTGTCGGTTTGTAACCATTCAATTGAAATACATCATTTAGGACAGATTGTTCCAACTTTTTGGTAAGCTAACTAACAGTTAAATTATAGTTTATCTTTGTCTAATTTGAAAGAGAAACAAAGAAGGACATATGATTTAACCATTAGTTAGCTTACCAAGAAATTGGAACAACCGGCCCTTAAACAGTTACGACATGCAGGTTCTGCTTGATTTCCACAGTCAATCTGCCATTGTATTATATTAACGGATTGTTATGTCTCTGCTGGCACTCTGCCAACAATATTTGTAGCAAATGCTCCGCAAAATTTGTCTGACATGTTTGGCTATCCGGGTGTTTGTTCGATACCCAGTACGCACATACATGTCTTACCGGATTTAAGTTGTTGCATTGATCGATCGGATTTTTGTACCCAGTCTTTAACTCATCGAACGTGATTACCTGAAAAGTTCAATAGTTATTAACCACATAATATATCGTCATGTAGCGATATATTGTTATCCGTTAAGGTTATAGCACAATTATATCACGGCGTGCCCCGTGGACTCTCAATGCCGTGAATTACTCGCGCGAAAAACGTACGTGGAATATCGCGAAGAATATTAGGAACGCGTCGCCGATCAACGCGACGATATACGAAAAAGCGGCCAGGTTGAACGCCATTCTGCACGTAGACAAGAGCCACCGACGAATCGCGCCGAGTCCGGTATCAAGTCGATCACGTGATAAACACGTATTATCTGATACGAAAATAAAGATGCAGCAACTTATTCTTCGCGTTCTCTCGCTATCGATCAATCATTCGAATCGAATTGCAGATTAGATTTCATAACATTCTTTTTTTCTCACGTTTACGTTATATGAAGGTCTTATATCAATCTAGACAGCCAACTTTGTGTTGCAGTGTCTGCTTACAAATTTTGTCGCCAGACCGTCAGCAGAAATATAATCCAGAATCTGTTGATGAAATATAATAGCAGATTAACTGCGAGAGCGAGAGAGAGAGAGAGAGAGAGAATCGAACAAAATTTGTCATTTCGTAACTAATGGAATGTGTCATTTGATTGATCAATTGGCACTAATGGGATGTTATATTTTTATTTAATTTCAATTAGCGGAACACTATTTTAATGCAGAGTCCAATTGATGTTAATCTGCCGCAATATTCTGGTTGAATCCGCTGTTATCATGCCGTTAACATTTTGCTAACTGGAAGCCTTTTTAAAAAGAACAGGTTTTTGAACTTGCAAATCCTCTTCTTTTCATTTGGGGGAGACTGGGATATATAACTGACTTGCAGGAGACACGTTTGAAGTATTTTATTGCTTTCGAAAGCAATGTAAAAGTGTATTTACACTCATTGTCAATTGTGTGAAGGATATGGAAACAATAAGTTATTTTCTTAAATCTATCTCTTGATCGCTGTACAAAGTTTTTAAAACGCAGCAGTTGTATGCATATCTATGAAAATAATTTAAACAGTTCTGGTAAGATCTGAACTGACGTAAGTATGATTAAGCAAATGCTGGGACTCTACTCTTGTCGCTGCCTCTTGATCGTCCCATCTCGAATTATAACTCGAAAGCATTTCCCTTTTGGGCCTCAACATGTGTCTGATATTACCGTAATGTATATCCAGTTCTTTAAAAGCGTTCAACAGGAATATGGCAATTATAACTACGAGAAAGCCACAAGAGGCACCCAGGATATCTTCCATACTCATTTTTGTCCATTCTCTGAATAGAATCGCGGATGCTATTATCACGAGAGTCGTAAAGAAGACGTAGTAAACTGGCGTCACGATAGATGTGTCGAACAAGTCGAGCGATTTGTTCAGATAATTCATCTGTATCATGATGCAAAGGATAACGCTAAATATGAAGACCCACGTTAGCCAATTGGCGAACGCGTTCTCTCTACCGGCGATAGTCTCCTTCAACGCCAGGCCCAAACCTTTGCAACTCATGACTGTCAACGAGCCAACGGACGAGCACAGACAAATGTATACCAAGATATTTTGCTTGCCGTACGCTGGACCAAAGTGAAAGACGATTGATAAGGTAGACATTATTACAATTAAAACATACAACATATAACCCGGTTCTCTTATTTTGACAACCAGTTCGCTCAGACTGCTGACTTCCTCCTCTTTTGGGGAATGTAATACTATTATCGTGGAACCTAAGATACATAACAAGCAACCCATCTAAAAAAAAACAAACAAATCGTAGCATTAATATCATAGAATATATGCTGTAAATTATTTTCGATATTAGGCCCTGCGCACGATGGAAAAATATTAGATATTAGGAATAGGAATTAAAATTTTAGAATCAGTTTCCTCAATGAATATTGAACGTAACGCACATAATGGATATATATATATATATATATATATAAATAAAATATGACATAAATGTGTTATACGAAACAAAACATAACTTATTATTTATCTATAGTAGTTTCATTGAGGAAACTGATTCTAAAACTCTCCTATTCCTAATATCTAATATACCTCCATTATTCGCAGGGCCTAAATCTCTGCCTAAAGATACAAGCATTTTTTACCTTTCCCAATAAATTTAGTTTTTCATTAAGATATTTGGATGCTAATACTGCTGATACTAGAACGCTTAAAGCGCCCAATGGTGTTACGAGCGATGCCGGTGCAAATGCATACGCGACAAAGTTCGCTGCTTCTCCTATACCCACTGTAACATTCGGTCTGAACGTTTTTATCAAGTATCGTGAAAAATTAGCTGCATCCAAGGCATTTGGAATCCTTTGGAATTTATACGTACTGGATAAAAGACCAGCCCACCATATCCATTCTTTTAAATAGCCAAAACCTCCAGAAGACGCACGCAGCCCGCCGTACTTCTGAAGTTGGATTAAAGCCTTCTTCTTTATGATAAAACTGGCACCTAAATTAGAATAACGAAGAAACAATTAATTTTTATACGTCGTTTCTTCCTAATATTTGACTTTTTTCTACAAAAGCAAGGTAAATAATGCTGGTATTATATAATTAGATGTAAAACATTAATCGTTTATGTAAAATTCTGAACGAACCAATTTATTACGTCACTAACCTATAAAACCGCTAGAAAGAATTGCTAGTCCCAAGCCGATATAAAAATTCGACGTATCGTAATGCGTATCGTCGTTTGTCATTTCCGTGACAGAACTCATGTCTCACTCTGCCGAATGGATATTGATTTCCACTCAACTATATGCTTCCATTTTAGCCGATTACATTCGGCAAATTATCGACGACTACAAAATTATTCACACGTTGTTATCGTAGATAAATACTTTTACATCTTTTGACACATCGTGTCACTCCCCTACCGCGCTTCTCTTCATTTTGCGCACCATCTGTTCTGTTTTCGCTGGAAATTGACAAGAGTCGATCGATTAATCGATGTTCGATTCAGTGGCGTAGCTAGGAAGGGGAATTAGGGGGATAAATCCCCCTCCAGAAATTTTGGAACCAAATATGAAAATGAAAGGTTAAAAGCCGAGAGAGAAATGAAATGATAAATGCTTTAAGGTCTAAAGAAAATGTCC
>NJRQ01000037.1:242092-258723 GCA_003063805.1 Aphaenogaster ashmeadi | reverse complement strand
ATAATTACATTCGTGAACAATTGAAAACTTGAAGAGAGATGAATTGCATATGATCAGAATTGTATTCCTTTGTCTCTCGAGCATCTAACAAGATTAATTATAATGTAAGCAAATGCACTTTTCTTCACGCATTAGTTCATAAGCATTTGTCAGTGCAGCCGAACGACGAGGTCTGTACCGGGGTATTTCGGTAGATCGAGATTGTACTGCGACTCCAGCTTCTCAGGCACAAACCGTCCGCCCAGGTAGTGAAATTTCCCATCGAACATTAACGCGCACGTCTTCGGGGCCGTCAGAGATATCAGCATTTGCGGCTTTATGCCACCGTCCTCGGGTGGACCTCTCTCGACGTCCCAGCCCGACGGTATATCCACGCTGCAGATAGGAACGTTCGTGCCTTTCAGCATATCGATGATCCGGACGAACGGCTGCCTCACCGGCGGCTTGAAACTGAAGCCCAGAAGAGCGTCCACGATGATCGCGTATTCGTGCAGCACCGTGGAATCGGCTGGCTCCTCTATGCACCGATTCTCCAGCACGGGAATACCATTCTCGACGCACTGATGCAACAGCCTTTCGTACAGCGCGTTACTCGTCCTCTTGGGATAATAGATCTCCGGCGAGTAGCCGAAGTGCTTCAGGTGCCTCGCGCAGACCAGGCCGTCGCCGCCGTTGTTGCCGGGTCCGCAGCACACCAGCACTTTGCTCTCCGAGGAGTCCTTTGACAACGGGTAAGACCTCGCGATCGCAACGGCGCAGCTCTGCCCGGCCAGCTCCATCAACTGGTCGACGCTGAATTTATACTTCTCGAACAGGTCCTTGTCGATGTCGATAGCTTCCAACTGATCCAAATACCTCACCATCCTGCTGTATCTCCTTCTCGCGAGCGGGACGAACGACTTGTCGATCACAGACCACTCGATCCGTTTAACGCTCTGCGATCTTAGAATGCGCGGTACAAGTCGTAGCATCTATCGACAAACAAACTCGGCTCGCATTAATGCAAAACGCTCAATTTCAGAGTTCATCTATGCACGCAACATGTTACTTTCCTTCTGCTGAAACCTCGTGTCATCGTGTTATCAACAACAACAACCTTCAGCGACTGCGCATCATCTGGCGGTGAGCTTTTGAAACCTCGCTGGAGCAGTAAGGCGAAACGTAAACAAGCGGTCGTTATTCGAAGGATGCGACGATCTGTATTGACACATGCGAGAAATATATAAACTCTACGAAGGATGTCGATAAATGACAACCGGCTCTACACGGTGAATGATATATTTAACAGAATGTCGAAGGAGTTCGTGACTGTAGACGGCAATGTGAGGAAGATTCCGAAGGAGACACTAACTCCTTACAAAGTGGCAACTGTCATTCTAATTAAGGAATATTGTAATGACACCACAAGAGGTACACTCCACTGTACTTTTATTTTATTTTTTTATCATGTATTATGCGATATATTTTATTAGCTGATATTTGTTACGTTAAACTTCTTCGTATTCCTTTATACAAATGTAATCTTTGACGTTTTGTAGAGATCATGGAGAGACGTAACTTTTGTTTAGCGTCGTTGAAGTTAATTCAGGTAACTATTTTACGAGGGGTAAACCGCTGACCAAAATTGTGTACACCAATGCCTAGTAATGCCCAAAATTGGGCATTACTAAGTACACAAAGTATACAAAAGTACACTAAAAGTACACAATTTTTGGGCATTACTAGTGAATTTTTTATGTAATGCCCACTAATGTGCCCTAGTAATGCCCACTAATGCCCCAAATCTGTACACCGCAATGCCCTCAGCGGTTTACCCCTCGCTATTTTATATACCGAGAAAAGAGGGATACTTTATTGAACGTACTTATGATGATTGACTTAGTCAGCAGACATGGAGTTGGATGCCCTGTTGAATATGTTGTACGAGCCGGAATATGCTTTACATCGTTTTGCGGATCGATTGGAAATAAATCTGGATGCCATACATGAGAAAGGGATTGATGAACTGCTAGATCTGTTTGATAATCTTCGCCGATTAATGGAATCCAAGGATCACGCGCTAGCTCTACCAGCATTAAGCAGAAATTCTGTTCTTGGACTGTACGTTCGTAGGATGCTTATTTTCTTTGAGAAGTTGGCCTTCGATCAAGTGGTTGCTCTCTACAACGATATGGAGAAATATGTCACGAAGAAAATCGATAGTTTAGAAAGCTCTGACATTTCTGCAGTCCCTAAGCCAGAGGATTTTGCTCCGGATAAGTAAGGTTCCACAAAATAATGTTATTATGTAAATATTGTAAATAAAATTGTACATGTTCTTGTCAATTAATGTCGATGTTTTTTACAGTAAAGCAAAAACGATTTGGGGTGGGAGACAGGCGGAATTACTTGTGGCACAGCAAGCGCATGCTTTACAAACTGACGAGCATAAAGCACTGCCGCCGGTGGAGTTGCAGACTCTTGTACAAGACCTTTTAAAGTCTAATCCTTACAACGCGGATGCGGTGAGTATGGACGCAATGTTTATGGAATCACGAATGTGAAATAAATGTTAAAACCTCGAACACGAATTAGTGCAATAGCTGAATAGAGCTATTTTTGTTCTAGCATTATCTAAGTTATCTGAATTGTATTCGTGTGAACGATTTTTGTGGAGCGGTAGACAGTCTCTATCATTGTTTTGATAGACTGGCACCTTTGGAGAACCGATCCACACCTGAAGATCGATCTCGTACCTTCCGATATGCGGCACTCAACTTGGCTGTCTTACATTCCCAATTTAACCATAAGTAATCAAATTTATCATTTTATTCATCTCACACAAACCTAACTCTCTTTATCTCTTGATCTACTTAACAAACAAAATTTACTTTGTAATTTTTATATATATACGTATATAGAATGTTACATTTGTTTCGATCAAGTAATTCTCGGCTTTCTTGGAAAGGGAAGTAGCACAGTACGCTTTGAGGGAAGCTGTCAAATTAGCCCAGGAAGCTGGAGACAACGTGTGCTTGCAGCTCGCGCATTCTTGGATTTCCTACTTAATCAACGAAAAGAATAAGTAAGTTAATACAGAATTGAGAAATTTTTTATTCTTTCATTATACAAATATATCATTATACAAATATATAATCTTTTTGGCACGTGTGTATAATCTAAATCATTAAATTATTAAACCGATGAATAGGAATCTTGATAAAAGATGAACGTTAATTGAGATATTAATGTTATAGATATTCTTTTATTTAATTTCATTTTATATACGCACTTATTCTTTTCCATTTAGAGGACCTCTGATAGAACGTTCGGTCGGCAAAGCAAATCTGCTCGGAATTACACATACGACAGGGTTAAGTCTCATTTCGCACGCGCACAGTTATGCCTTGGAAGCCAAGAGTCCTCCTCAAGTGTTCGATGTGTGTAATAAAGAGTTTGATCAATTGATCAATCTGATACATACAAATTTACACTGAAAATTATGATTTATATTGCAGATATTAATGAAGTCGGACATGCTAAACTGTCAGCATTCGATGTCCGATTTGATGTCCGTCACTTTCGCAGAGAAATCCGCGTTATGGGCGTATTATGGCAAAATGGAAATGGCCTCTCTTTGCGGTCAGCTGCTACTTCTTCACAATACAGGTGATAAGAAGCAGCACATGTTCAATGGACCATCTACGTGCCAGGCAATCGTCACTGTCGCTAATATGTTGATCGAGTTCGGCGAATACGCTCTCGCCGACGTTGTGCTGGCACATGCCAAAGAAAGATTTCCTAATAGTCCTTGTAACAAGGTGCATTCTTTTTTACAGATAAAATATGTTATGAAATTTATATAAAAAAAACTTTTTCTTCATGAAAAGACCGTCTTTATAAAAGAGCTTCTTTTTTCTATTCGTGATTCAATTTATTGTATTGTAGATCTGGATGTTGAGCGAACAGTTGCATATATTCACACAACTGCTACGACAAGAAAAATGGAGCGAGGCAGAAGCAGTAGCCAGAAATGTCTCCAGCTTAGATCAGCTGGAATCTAAACTCAAGTACAAAGAATTTATTTTACTAGCTCGCATTCTTGTATACGCCAAAAGATGAACAAACTCTTATAGTTAAGAAAACGTTGTAATCTAATGAAATTTTCAGATTGGCGGAAGTCTGCCTGGTAAAAGGCGATTTTCCGAAAGGATTAGAGTACATCCGCGTTATCGAGAAGCAGCCGGACGTGGCTCCGCCATACGTAATACGCGCCGCACTTCTCTCTAGCCAGATATCGTGCGCCTCGTCCTCGCCAGACAACGGGACAGCAGTCGCCACTAATTGCATAATGCGTCTTTGTTCAGCCTTAGAATTGGCTGCACAGAATCATTTGTCGTTCTACAAGGCGCTTGTCAAGATGCATCTTGCCAACATACAAGTAAGTTTTCATGGGGATTAACAGTAGAAGAAGAAATAAGTGCTCTCTATTAGAGATCGTAACTCAGTCGACTAAAATACGTCTCTAAATGTTTTAGTTGTTAATGGGTCTACCAGTACTGGCCTTGAACTTGGTAGAGGACGCTATTCCCACGGTCTTAGGTCACGGTGGCTGTTACGATCAAGGCAAGGCATTTATGTTGTACGGCAAGTGCCTGATAGCTTCGGCGCCAGAGAATCCCTTCGAGGCTCGGAAAGAGGTGATTCTGAGCGGAATAAAAACTCTGTCAAAGGCACAAGTGCTCTTCACCAAGGTTAACGCCATTGCCAAAGTCAAGAGCATTATGCATTTGCAAGCTGTTTTTTACAACGAGATCGATCTCCTGCCCGAGCGGAATCAGTGCGCTTTCGAGTTTCGTCAAATGGACGAACAATACCTAACGACTCCTACCAATCCATTTCTGTATTAAAATTCGCAAGATGTTTTTGTATAAAGATGCGGAAAACGAAAGACGATATGGAGTTTTTCTTTGGGTAAATATTTAGCTTGACTTGTTCGCTGCTGATTCTGATCGAAATATGCTCGTTCAATGCGTTCTTTTAGTGCAAAGAGTAAGATTTGTCAAGCAAAAATCATTATTCGGCACTGTGAAAAGAGTACTTAAATTAAAAATGACGTAAGTTTAAAAAATCCATCAAAATTTTCTGATTTTAAAAAGCATTACTTTTTAATGCCCAGCAACGATTTTACTTTGCGATTTTTCTTTCCAAATTTTCCAAAATTTGTACAAAAAAACAAGCGAGTATATTTTCCTCAGAACGCGATGTGAGTCGAACTAAATGTTCAACTTTGTTTGTAAAAGGATAATTGCCCTTTCTCCTTTTTGTCTTATTATTATTATGGAATCTCACAACATGTGCATTCACGCGTTTATGTTGGCCGTACGATACGTGCATAGTTTTCCTTGGAGTTTTATTTAAAGAATGCTTTTACAAAAATTACACCAAGGATGACTTCGAACAAGTTACGATTAACTTGTCAAGTAATATCTATATTTTGTTAACATGGATGGGATTAATTTTTTGTCGTTTAATATAGGAAAAAAAGATTAAGTTAAGTATAACGAAGCTAGAAATTTTGCTTTACCCTGGTGAAAATTTTTTTCATAATTTTTATACGAATTGGAACACTTCAGAAATATGGAGAAAATGTACATCTTTTTTTAGAATTTTTCATATATGTGGTTTCTGAAATATTCTAAGATTCGTATTAAAAAATCTAAGAAATTTTCTATAGTTATAAAATTATACAGAAATTCTGAAATTTATATAAAAATTCTGAAAAATTCTAAAAAAATTTTCATCAGGGTTATACAATTTTTCTTAGAATTTTTCAGAATTTCTGTATAATTTTATAACTTTATAGAAAATTTCTTAGATTTTTTTATACGAATCTTAAAATATTTCGGAATCCACATATATGAAAAATTCTAAGAAAAGATGTACGTTTTCTCAGTATTTCTGAAAAGTGTTCCCATTCGTATAAAAATTATGAGAAAAATTTTCACCAGGGTAAGCCGATCCGATATTCTGCCAAATAGTTTATTTAATTAAGTAAATTAATTATCGATAAATTTACTTATTTATTAATCAAATTATTTAATTAGTTAATTTAATTATCTAATTTAAGTTAATCGGAGTTTGGAGTCAAGGATACTCCGAAACGCGCGCAAACAACGAACAGGTTCTGGAACCGCGCAAGGCCACGACACGATTGCGCGCGCAACGACAGTCCTCGTAATCCGCGCGTGTAATAGGCCCGTTGGTACGGTCACAGGAGAACGCGCCACCCGCCGCCGGAATACGAACGAGTGCGAAGACTGTGAACGGTAACGAGGGGCCGGCTATAATAGAAACGCGCCGAGGACGAGTGACGTATGCGCGTAATGGCACGGGGCGGAACAGCTGATCCTCGCGCCACGAGACCGCGGCAGGACGTTCCGTCGTCGTCGAAGCGGCCGCCGATATTCCCCCTCACGGCGATCGTCGCCGACGGAATTGGCGATTCGACGGGCGCGCGAGGAGACACGGAGGTGACGAGACGGAGTCCCGGGGGCGCCGCACCTCCGCGCCGCCGAGCCTTCCCCGAGCCGCGCGAATTAACCCCCTCCTCGACCCCTTTCCCGCTCGCCTTCGACGCGACGTCCTTCGACGGAGCTCAGTCGCCTATCGCTCGGGATTATGGCTAGTCCGGTGGTCGGCACCGGGTACAATTTCAAGGTGGTCCTGCTCGGCGAGGGATGCGTCGGCAAGACCTCGGTCGCCCTGCGATACGTCGAGGACAAGTTCAACGACAAGCACATCACCACGCTACAGGTGACCCCCTCTCCCGCGTGTCCTCGCGAGCCGACGTTGTATCAGAGCCTTTCGTCCGTGTTTGTTTTGAGCGAAACAGGATAGGCTACCTTTGCTCGCGTAATGGTTCCTTTTTTGAGGAGCTTTTTCTAATCCGGTTCGAATTTGTACTTTCGAAAGGGAAAAAACTCGTATTCGAAGAGAAGTTGTGCTCCTCCTGGTATAACGCACGGTTCTTTCAGATTTGAACTCCGCAGTTGCGTAGAAAGAAAGCCGTATATATTAGGATTAAAGCGTAATTCGCGGCGTATGTAACTGCGGCCAGGGAAGCTTTCTTAACCTCTCCGACGTCGAGCCTTTATCTGCTAGCGCAAAGATCGGGGTTTGCGTCGCTTGAAAACACGCATCTTGATGATCTGCCTCATGTTTCAGGCGTCGTTCCTGAATAAGAAACTGAACATCAACGGGAAACGAGTGAACTTGGCGATATGGGACACTGCCGGGCAGGAGAAGTTTCACGCGTTAGGACCAATTTATTACAGAATGTCCAACGGTGCCATTCTCGTTTACGACATTACGGACGAGGATACCTTCCAAAAGGTACGACTGTACCTATCATATATAAGACGCGGTATCCAGAACTTCTCTGTTTTCATGATATTAAAGAAACCTTTGTTGATTTTGTTATCAGGTGAAGAACTGGGTGAAAGAGCTTAAGAAGATGTTAGGTAGTGAAATTTGCTTAGTGATAGCAGGTAATAAAGTGGACCTGGAGAAGGACAGGAACGTTGCCATAGAGGAAGGGGAAGAGTAAGTTCGACGAATTTTCCCTCATGTGGAATTATAAACAAACATAATATGTTTGACCGCGAACAAATCTTCTTTCGTCAGGTATGCCAAACAGGTGGGCGCTATGCATTTCCATACGTCGGCCAAGTTAAATCAGAACATCGAAGAGATGTTCCTGAACCTGACGCAGCGCATGATGCAACGCGCGGACGAGGTCGAGCAAAAATCCACGCTAACGAGGACCAACAGTACGCGTCGCAATGTCGTGATGGTCGAGGACGAGGCCGAACAAACCCAGCCGAGTAGAAGTTCCTGCTGCGGCAGTAGCGGTGGTGGTAGTAGTGGGGGTGGCGGTGACAACGGTGGCTTTTCGTAGACCTTTAAAAATCAATTTACGTTCATTTCCCGATACAAGAAGGTCTAATTTCGATAATCCACAAACTATGTACGGGACGGTGCATCCCAAATGTAACAAATTAGTATTTGCAAATAATTTGTCACATTACGAATGCTTCATTCCGCATGTGTGTGGACGTGTGCGTTATATACGTATGAATGTGCATATGTATGCCTATATATATATATATATGTATATTTTTAGTTGCGGCAATTCTTGGATAGCGAAGATACGTATATTTGTATACATATACATTGAAAGTAGTGAAAGCTATCGTGACTTTATGCCCGACAGATAAATTTTTCGAGGCAGACTCCGTATATGCCACTTTGTTGAAAAGGGATGAATCGTTAATATTTTCGATAATGACTTAGCACACGTCGTACAGCTGCGGCCTTTCATTGCCATTCGCGAATATTGTGAGGCCTTTTTTTCCTGCCAAGTTCGCCTCTTGATGAGACGATATCTTATTGATTTTGTAGTTTAACTTCTCATTCGAAGTAGTCACGAAGCAATAATACCACCTCTTCTTTCTGATGGATCTCTATATTTGGCGTGCACCTAGATCATCATTCCAGATAGTTTCTTTTTCGTAACTTTCGCACGAATAAAGTGTTCTTGCTCGCACGCTCATAATGAGGGAAAAGAAACAGTCTGGAACAGCGATCTTACCATCTAGCTGTTTCGAGTGCCTCAATCTCGGTGCAGACGCAAAAATTTTGTAAAGCAGAAGCAAAAAAAGTAGGAGCCTCGTCCCGGATCGTCATCCCATTTGTCGTCTTCAAATTTTCGACGTAACTTATATTTTTGCGATCCAAAAATTGCTGCCGGCTGATTAAGGATTAGGTAATCGTTAGACGGCGCGGTCTTGTCGCGAGACGAGGGCATTTTTAAGGAAGAGCAGAGAAGAGGACTTTCGGCTTTTATCCAAAACGGTAGTTTAGGTTACTGTACATATTAAGTGCCGATAATTTTATTGTACAATATATTGATTTGGACCGTATATTAAGTAACACGCAATATGTTTATTCATCTGAAATTATATAAATTAGCGATACAAGAGAGTTGTTGTTTAAATTATTGTTACTGTAAGTTATTTTATGAACATAAAATGGTAACTTGTAATAACGTTACAGAGAAACGCTTCATTTAACATTTAAACCTCGATCCCATCGTGTCACGAAAGTTATAGGTTTTGCTTATGAATTACACACAAAAGTGAAACTGAAGACCTATAAATTAACACGCTTTATTACACGTTCTATTGACAACAACGAGGAATGTAATCGAGTCACATCAGTTCTATACAGGTCTGGGTTAGTCTTTTTTTTTTGATGATAGAGAGCGGGTTTAGGCTGCCAAGCCCATACTTTATCCCAGTTACCCATAATGGCAGGACTATTTAAGGGGATATACAAATCTGCGGTTTGTTCCGCATAAAATTGCTAAGTCTTATCCTTATACCTAGACAACGCACAAACTCGCTAAGTCATTAGACTATACAGTACTTGACATTCAATACATGTCAAGTTTCTCCCTCTTGTTTTTCATTCTCTCTCTCCTTTTAGTTCTTGTTATGACATCAAATGAAGCTAACAGTCAGACGAATCAAGCGACGGAATTCTTATGTCATCGAAAATTTATTGACATAAGAATTAAAATAACTCAGAAACTATACCCGCATCTTTATTTCGAAATCACAATTTAAAAAAAGAATATCGTCACTAGAATTTATATGTGGACTGGATGGAATATGCTAATATCACACTAATCATTGCGCTAACGCCCAATTTTTAAAATATTACGTTAATTCCATAAAGAGCATAAATTATTTTACTTCTAATTGTAATTGTACAGAGAGAGAGAGAGAATGTCACGAAAACTATAAGATGAACGTTTGAAGTAGAAAATACAATTTAAATTTTGTCCCAATTATCAAAGTTTTGTTACTTATATAAAACGAATGAATGCTCCTTTATATTATCTAAAGTTAACATAGTATTTTTCTATATTATATATATAAATCTTCCTTGTTATATATATCTCGTCTTTTCGAGTTTACTTAAATACAGTATCACATATACTACATTCGTTAGACCACAATTATTATTGAATGATCAATTTTTCCAGTATATACAAACCCTGCAAGAGATGCAAAGGATGCCAAATATTAAAAAGATTTGTTAGTCACGATTTTCCTACTTTAGATTTAGAGTGTATTAAAATTTTGTTTTACAAGATCTTTAATTAACATGTTCAATGTAACCCAATTGAACAATTTTGACAATTTCAACTTTACAAATAAAAATAAATAACAAAAAATGATTGCAAATGTGAATCCATCAAAACAAAAATTATAATCTATCAATAACAATTATTAATTTAATTTAAAGTTTTTAACTGACAAAAGAAAATAACAAAATAAAAATAACTAAAATCTTAAAAATTATACATGAAATAATAATTCATGTAATTTGCTAGAAGAAATTAATTCGTTGTTTAAAAGTTTCATTAAATATTAGAAGATTAATCTAAACAAAAATTGGAATAAATTGCGGTTGGTGATTTCGCGATAACGGAGGCATCCCGCTCGATATCTTTTTTCAACCTCGAATATATTATTTTCTAAGCGTTATTAAATAGATAAACATTATTTCTAAATAATCTTACATATTATACTCACTGTGTGACGTTCTCATGTATCTTTGGTATTTGGTCGTAATTTTTCTCTAAATATACGGACACGTTGTCTCTTGGAGCTGTGGCGTTCCAACATCGCACAGCCGGCATCAATTCGAACTCTTTCGTCCGAAAAATTATACCTATTCGTATTAAAAAATCTTGTGCAAAATCGCGTGTAAACGAACAGTTGAGTGTTTCCTTCTACCCTCCTCTCTTTCTCTATCACGTAGAATATAAAAATATTTCGGTAAATGAAAATGCGGACGTGTGATAATTGAATGTTACAATTAGGCCTTCTCTCGGTGCTGTCGCTTTTAAATAATAAATATCTTATCTTGATAGGTGAATAAAAAGTCTATAAATTGATTGATGGGTCCTATTGCGGAAAGGGACATTCCACGTGCTGGCGGTGCTCTAACTAGATTTGGTCCAAATACGACCGCGAGATTACTAGAAGTCATCTTGTTCAGGTCGCATCGGTCCATTACCTATCAATAGCAAAAAAGATAGGTGAACGTAAAGATACGAATCGATTTTTACTTTGATTGTAGGAAATTGCGACTGCGAACATTAGCTACGTACCCTCGATAAAAATTGTACGACGTATTTAAGAACTTGGTAGTTGTCTTCAGGAAGCTTCTCCAATATTAATATCTTAACTTTACGCGGACGTTCGTCTTTTGATAATGCTACAGTAAAAATTTAAAGAAATGCTTTATGTTGCTGTAATACTCGGAAAAACAAGAAAAGGAGGAAACGTAATGCTCACTTTGGAACTGCGTGATCTCATCGTACAGTTCGTAGGTCATAAGAGGTTCGTCTAGTTCACGGAGAAAAGTCTTAAGTAAAACTGCGGCGATATGCGGATCCCCTTGAAAATCGATGGGTAAACCTTGATTGCAACGATTCTGAAGTTCTTTGATTACTGCCACGTTAGCCGATCTTCTGAATATTCCTTCTGTTTCTAGAGCTGAAACGATAGCAAAACAATTTTTAATTAGAATACAAACAAAACGGAGATAGTCTTTTGTTGGAAAACCGTACCGTCAGGTGTATCGAGAAATTCCACGCACTGCCTTAGAATCGGTGGTATTGAATCACCGTTATTATTTTCTTTTATGAATTGCAGACTAGCACCGAATTGAGTCGTGCCAACTGGCGTAACTACTGCGCTTTGCGGTGGACTCGCCGGTAAATTTTTCCTATTTTTCATCAGCAATTGTTCATTGTGTCTGAAAGAAATGTCTCATGTGAATTGAATCTATGTACAATTTGATTTGGTAAGATTTTACTGAGATTCTAAAAAACTATTTTACGTAACAGCATAACTAAATTGCATACTCTATCACTTGAGGTGGTATAATTAGTTGATCCAGGTTAATATATTGCGCCAATTCCTCCAGATAATTAACATACATCATTTTCCGTCCGAATTTTACACTGTAAAAACACATAATTCACGTAATATGTAATAAGTGCAAAGAATAACTCTTTTGTTTAGAAAAGGAAAGATACATACCTGATAGCCGGTTTAAATATTTGCCACACAATCCTAATGAAATTAGTCGGATGTACTAGATAAAGGGCTTTGAGATTCTTCTTGTATTTTCTATCAAACGCTTTATACGCTTGCCACAACCAAGATAAGGGTGGCTTATTTTTCGACGTAAGGCCATAATGAAAATAGACGAGACTATAATCTTGCTCCACGAACATGTCCAAAGTATGCGTAAGATACCTGCAATGGAAATACTTCGTATACGAAAAAGTTTATTTTACTGAAAAAAAAATGAGAAATAAGAAAGGTAGTATTGAGAAACTAGATAAATTTAGCAAATACTCTGTTAGAAACAACGTAGGATGATTCGCAATTCTTAAATAATTCACAGGCAATTGTAAGTCATTGTTTGCGGCCGAATAAATGTCTCGCGTGTCATCTCTATAACGTAGATATCGCAAACTCACCTGAGGAGTTTAGCGTGATTAAAGGTCTCTTTTCCAATGGGAGGCAATTTGCAAGCTGACACAACAATTATTTTACGACCGGCACTATCGTCGCCGACCACTTCTACGATACCATGCCTGGATATGTCGAGATAATCCTCCTCGTCGGCGAGCTCTCCATCTAAAGCAGCCAGATCCTCCGCTATTCATTAAAACAGACATTTGTTGTGATATAAGGCTGTGCGTTTCAAACGTGCTCTCGCCACAAACTTGTATCAAAATTAAAAATTCTATTTAGCAAGAATAATTTAAATCCTCGGAGCAATCCTGTTTTATAAAAAAAAAGCATATTCCAGGGAATGTCAAAAGATTTACTCACTTCAAACGCTAGGATTGTAACATGTTATTGTTGCAAAACGGATTAAAGAAAAGCAAAACAATCGTCGCATTCCCGTTCCTGTTTCATCCTTACGTCACATGCAATGTAAAACAAGCTATACAATGTTCTACACATAATTCACCTGCTATGCCCCGAGAATGCCATGACATTTACTGGCTACTAACAGAAGGTAAAAGGTCACACACCAGATTCGATAACTGGAGCATCTACCAAAGCTTCCTCAAAGTTCTCCTCGATCGTGCCGTCACTCACTGGGCTTTCCAAATAATCCATCCCGGTACCCATGCTGCCGCTCACCAAATCCAATTTTTCTTCCAGAAGCCGTGCAGCTGTAACAATAAAGTCTACTTTTAAACAATTATCATAGCCGCTGCGTCATGTAAATTAATCTTTTATATGACTATAAAAGAGGGCATTCTTTTTCCTTCAGGAAATAAGAAGAAAACGTATCTACAGACATTTAATTATAAAAAGGAGATACTAAAATATATATCTAGAGAGGCACATAATTTACCATTGTTTGAAGTAGTTTGCAATTCCGTATCGTCAAATTCCAAATTCGGTTCGTAATCGTGATAATCCGACAGGCTGGGATATGGGTCTTCACAGTCGTTGCCTATTCCTGCTAAATGTCAACATGAATCAGTCGACAGGTAAACAAACATGTCAAAACGATATCTATACGCATTTATATAAGAAAAAAAATCTTATCTCTGGTCTTATCTAAACCCGATCGACATTGCCTTGCACATTCAATAAACGAAGACGAAACTACTCTGCGTCAGTGCAGGCGATCGAATTCGCCGAGAGAGCTCTTTGTTCGACAGCCTCCTTCACTCGCGGAAGTAATGACAATCGCGAGCGTACAAGGCCACGATAACAAGGTTCTATTTACGCTTTCTATTTACTCAGCGCGAGCCGACTCCTGGCGTCTCGTTTCTGCTCTCCATTCGATTCGTGTCACCAGAGTCGATTCCGACGACGGGCGAGGCTTCATCTCGGCGGTGAGTCGACGGGCAGGGCAGGGCGCGGACGCGGACGCGTTTGACGCGCAAACCGCATCCGTTTGAGGGTCGCGTGGGTTTCCGTCGGCGGGCATCGCGCCAGCTCACCTGTCAACGTCCGCGATGGACTCAGCGTCGGCTGTGTCGGCTGGTAGTCCGCCTCCATATCCTTCCCTTCCGGCGTCGATGCGCGCGGGACGACGACGATGCGGCGGGCACCGCGGCGGTATCTCGGCGCGCTTACAGACGGCTGCCCACGACGGTCCCCTCGCGCGGCGACATCATCCGCTACCCCGCTGGACGCTGGACGTGTGTGTGGCTGGTACGACGACGCGCGCTACGGATCACGTCACGCTTTCATTTGTCGCCCGTGCCGTTCGTTGGTGGTTACTGCGTGGTTGCGCCGCGACGCGATATGTACGTATCGATACTCCGTTTTTGAACCGGGGACAATGCGATGTATCGATAATCGATATACCGCGAGGGGCGAAGTTACGAATCCGCAATTCGCGGTCACTCCGCGAGAGAGTCTTCACGTTCTCTCGCCGAGAGAATAAATAAATAAATTTAAATTAATAAGTATAATAAGCGTAAATTAATAATGAAAGAATAATTAAATAAATTTATGTATTTATTTATCTTTCTCTCTCTCTCGGACAATACCGCGAGGGGCGAAATTACAAATCTGCAATTCGCGGTCACTCCGCGAGAGAGTCTTCACGTTCTCTCTCGAGAGAATAAATAAATAAATTTAAATTAATAAGTATAATAAGCGTAAATTAATAATTAAAGAATAAATAAATAAATTTATGTATTTATCCTTTAGTTATTAATTTACGAAGAAAAATAAATAAACAAATAAATTTTTGTATTTATTTATTTTTCTTTCTCTTGGACAATTTTTAGAAACGTGTGAACGCAGGGCGTTCTTTTTATAATGATTTTCATACTTTCCCCATTTTTCAACGCGCATGCGCGAAAAAGTGGCAACACTGTCGGCAGATCGGAGCCAGAGCCCTGACTCCTGCCCTTCTAACGTAAAGTTAGGTTAGGTTCTCTTATTTATAATCTTACATTACTTATTACTTTGTAATTAAATTTGTCAATGATCCTTGTGTGTGAATACATGATGTACAGCGCGTTATTGTCGTCGCTATTAACACACGACTGTCATTAACTCAATTTAATTTTTTCTTATTAGATCGGTCCACGATTACCTGCTCCTGAGTGAGGAACGCGCTGTCGCGTTTTCATATCTCAGTGTGATATAATTGATTTGTCGAATATTTATGTGCAAGTATGTTGCCCCTATACATATTGTCGAAGTAAGTACACTTGCATCGAGATATTGAAATTAATAGATATTGGAAATGTAACATATTATAACACGTCTGTTCAGTGAGTTGTATAGCTTAATGTGTACGCCACAATATTCATTATTATAAGCGTATAATGACAAAGTAATGTGTAATATGATTTAAATAAGACTGTATAAATATAACTAAGGCTATATAATATAAAGGAATTTATTATTTTATATAAAACACTATTAATATATAATTTTATTGTTATACTGAGGAACATAATATATTTTGCAGATATAATGTAAGACCCTCAAATGGAATACTATTTCAATGGATAAATGTTTCCGCGAGATTATATTCTTCATCTTCATCATCTTCATCTTCGTCAGATTCATCTGATTCTGATTCTGATACTGAAAAAGAAAAACCAAAGGCGACGCATATTAAAAGCGCAAGTCCTGCAACATCAGATAACAAGTATGATTTGGAAAGCTTGTTAAATAACATGATACAGGTAAATTATAATTTTTTTGGTCTATTTTAAGTTCTATTAGAATTTATTATTTTATTTTGAATATCTCTATTAGTTTTTATTCTATTTTTAATAAATGCAGAAATACTAAAAAATCATTTTGAAAAAGTAAGAAAAACATGTTTACTTTTTTTAAAGATTATATCTCATGTTTTAAAATAATTTTTTTTAAATATCGCATTTTGAAACAGCTGATTAAATTGAGTATTTAAACAATAATTATGTTAAATTGTATTGTATTTTAAAGTAAAATGTCATATCTAAAATCCATTCTCCTTTCTCCATCATCGTTCTCCATATCTAAAAGTGATATAACGAGATATTTTTCGGAGAAAATATAAGCTAATATAGTTTAATGGCAGTATCTGCTTTTAGACAAGAAAAGTGCAGAAAACTATTGATGTTGCCATGCAGTCTAAAAAGAAGTCAAAGGATAAATCAAACAAACATGTGCCTTTTGGTAATTTGATGCAATGATAATTCAATTCAGTTTGTGCAGGTTCAAACTTTTCTCAATATGTTAAATTATATTACCTTTTTTGTAGAAAAAAAAATAATAAGCGCGGCCGAAGATGTAGCCAATACGCTTGGTGGGGATAAAACAAAGACTGCATCAGATTTGCTTGAAAAAGTTCTTGCATCTAGAATGTTAACGTTGAGAAAAGAACAGACAAGAATGTATGTAGATCTTTATCACAATAAATTGTACATATTATACAAGTTTTTAAAATTTAATAAGTTTTTTAAAATGTTTCTATAATATAATTTTATTTATTTAACAGTGAAATGCAGAAGAGAGAGAATG
>NJRQ01000037.1:217960-237631 GCA_003063805.1 Aphaenogaster ashmeadi | reverse complement strand
AAAGATTTTATAATAACAGATTTTATAATAACTGCAAAAGTTAACTACAAAATAACTACAAAAGATTTTATAATAACAGATTTTATAATAAGTGCAAAAGTTAATTACAAAATAACTACAAAAGATTTTATAATAACAGATTGTATAATAACACCCTGCCAAAGTTAACTACAAAAGATTTTAATAATAACAGATTTTATAATAGCTACAAAAAGATTTTATTTAAATCTCGCTTTTTGGAATACGGTCTGCTTGATGGGAGAAAATTTTCTAGCATCTCTGAAGTCATGGGGCGCCCATGAGGTGGGGCAAGTATGGGCAAGGAGAGTATGCCCCTCCCCTCCCGAAAGTATAACAATATGCAGCTACAAAGAACAAACCTTCAGCGTTTTCAAATCGTGGAATTTGTGCTGTAAGATTTGTAAATCGCGGGCAAGCGGAAGTATGCGACTCTCGACTACTCTCAAGTCAAGTTTGGTTGTTAGATCGAAATCTTCTGTAAGCTTTTCCTCGTCACGCGCACGTGTTTCTCCCATCGATCTGTCAATCGAAAATCGCGAGAGTATTTATCAAGTATTTATTGTCCAGAAATCGCAGCTGGGAAGACGAAAAGGCGTCTCGTTTGGGTTCACGTTCCGCTGGTTCCGCAGCCGACGACCATCCTGCATCCTGTCGCAACGAGGATCTCTGATGCGTTGCAGCGCCCCATCGCTTCTCGTCGGATTATTTGTATTTTCATCGCTGGGGAACGCTGTGCTAGAGCATCATGCCAAAGAATAAGGGTGAGTTAGTCCCCGCGTTCCGCCTCGCGTTCACTTTTCCCCTCTAAATCCCCGCGATTTTCGCTCGTCGCGATCTGGCTCCGTCGATGTGGTTAAGTTTGCTAACCTAATCTGCGTCAACGTCAAGATCGTCCTCGAGGCGACCCGAATCTCATTATTCTCATCTTTTCGAATTTCGAGAGCGTTGTATCACGCGAGTCACGTTTTGTCCGCAGGAAAGGGAGGTAAAAATAGGAGAAGAGGAAAGAATGAGAACGAGACCGAGAAGAGAGAGCTGGTGTTCAAGGAAGATGGACAAGGTGAGGGTGGGAGGACAATGAGATACGGTGTGAACGACGCGACGTCACCTCGGGAACGAGTGTCGGTGATTCACACAGTGCTTGTTTTTGTACAGAGTACGCTCAAGTGACAAAAATGCTGGGCAACGGTAGGCTAGAGGCCATGTGCTTCGACGGAGTCAAACGGTTGTGCCACATCCGAGGCAAGCTGCGGAAGAAGGTGTGGATTAATCAGGGGGACATCATACTGATCGGGCTGCGAGACTATCAGGACGCCAAGGCAGATGTTATACTCAAATACACGTCCGACGAGGCGCGTAACTTGAAGACCTACGGCGAGTTCCCAGAAACTGGTAAGTGGCATCCTGTGTCATTTCGTCGCGAGCGAATGGAGATTGCGAGGTGTAGTTTGGTAGAGCTCGCCTAATTTTTGATGAAAATATTCGTATAAATTATTACAACGAAATCTTGTGCAAAAAATCTGAATAGTTTGTCTTTTATGTCTTCTGTAACAAAACTTTCTCTTCTTAGTGCGTATCAATGACACAGTAACCTTCGTGGAAGATGGATTCGATGAAGACATTGAATTTGGTGATGAAATTAGCGACGATGATGAAGATGACGTTGACAATGTAAGTTTTCATACTTTTGAAATTTTGTAATATTCTATCTACTTACATTATTGTTATAACTTGTTTTTTCATTCTCTAGTTTCTTTACTTACAAACACTTACTTTACTTTTTTATGCAATAGCAATTAAAAAGCTTGACTTTGTTTTCTCTTTATTTATTCCAGTAATAATATGATATGCCATTGTCCTTACAGATCTGATGACCCGCAGTGTAATAATAAAAAAAGATACATCGCGAGAAAGTGCGTGGGGACATCTATTCATTTCACAAAATGCAATTATACAACGTCAAAGTTTCCTTCTGTCGAATAGCTCATCTCCCTGTATGTATCTATAAATAAATCGTCAGTTTATGGGTAACATCATGCTCCAGTTTGAGTAGTCGTTTTTTGATATTTGTAAATTTTTATAGGAACGCGAGTTCTTTTCAAATAGCGAAATTACAGATGATATTTAGCATATTGAATTAACATTCGCATACACGCCAGATTAGCTGGATCTGCGTTTGTGTACGTAATCAGCATGCGTACCACCTTTGTACGATCGTTTTTCTTTGTATATTTCCTTTTTATTTGCGACATGTATTATCTGCCAATTCGTAAAATACACAATATACCATTATTTAAGCAGAAAATGAAATATCACTTTGTATATCATGCAGTAAGTACTCTTTTTATATGTTGAAATGTCTCTCACTAAAATTTATCCATCGAGAAGCAAAGTAACATTAGATTTGTGAAACTTCGATGAGATTTTAGAACTATTACAATTAGTGTAAATTAATAAATTAAAAGACACGTGAGGAGAAGCTCTGAATGATTTTTCTGTCTCAGCGTTGTTTTCTAGCTTCAATTGGTTAACACACGTTGTTAATATTAATATAACTATTCAGTATGACAAGTAACGCGTGCCAGATGAGATTCTCAGGACATGCGTTTTGTTATGCATCAGTGCAATCGTTCAATGCATGTTATTCTTCGTTGTGTCAAAAGGGAATTACAATGTACTGCATTTCGACAATATCGCTGGGTGTTAGCAACAACGAAAATGTGCAAATTATTTGTATTATTTTTGTCTCGATGTGAAATAATCTGGGAAATATTTAGTTGATTATAATACAATTAAGCGGAACAATAATTTGATTGTGAATTCGAACTTTTTTCATGTTAAATAAAATTATATATGTAAATGGAGAGAAAAATACTTACTTTTCCTACACCTTTTCCCTGTAACTTATCAATTAGGAATAAAGTAAGATCTAGAACGTAACATCGTTATATGCTTTATAATGTGAAGAATATTGCTTAAAAATGTAAAATTATCCTGTTTAATTCATATCCGAAATATACTAGTTTTTCTTTTTTTTAAACAGTGGAATATTTGAAAATAATAACGAAAGAAAAATGCATAAAGAAAATAAATGGTGATCGATCGGTTATTATCGGATGTCCAAGTATGTGAATAAGAGGGTGAGATGGGTGTCCCTTTCTCCTTCCTTATCGTTCCATTGCAGAGGACGTTGTAATTCTGATGCAACATTTTATTTATTATGCCGCTGATAGTTCTATCACACAATAGTATATAGTAAATTATAGTCTCTTTTGTTTTTGATACCTTGACGCCATGCAATGCCATTGTAATGATAGCTTAATGCCATTATAGTATTGAGGAGGGACATGTAATTAGCGTAGAGGGAAATATGCTTGACTGCTTGACGTGTTACGTTGTCCACCAAAATTAACTTGTACAAAAGTATGTGTGAGATATAAAGCATCGGCACGACACTGGCACGTCAATGCTCCGACGATGATAAGTGGCGCTGATATTACATGCGTTTACAATATATGTTCCTATCATGTATGTCGGTAGCGTAAAACAATACAAAGTACGTTGCTACTGCACATAGAACATATCGTCTGTATGTCGCGTAATGTAGTCACGGGTAGCTGCGTTTCGCGTATCTGTATAACGAAGTACGACGCGTACAAAATGTTCCTCCCCTCGTGAGATAAATCGAAGCAACACCGTTGATAGCGTTGAAGCACCAGCGTCGCGGTATTAGTATAATGAATTATATACTAAATGTTACGACAATACATGGGAGCATATTGTTTTATTTTGATGCGCGTGTGTGATTGTGCCTTTGGTCCTTAGGTCAGATAGGCTCTAGGCAAGTCTATTAAACGTAGTATAACAGTCATTATAGATAATAATTTATAAACTTCAGATAGCATAATCATTATATCTTTCAATATATTATACATTAATAGAATAGCTTATTTAAATTTTGTTTTTCTTTTAAATATATTTATATATTATATGATTTTCCTTCCTCCCCTCCTGCGCTCATTGAAATCGTGTCGTACACTGAAAGCTAACATCGGCTTAGATATTAAAAACGAATCCGCATCGCCCGGGTTTCAGACAGCGTAATCTCTACATTGTCGCGTGTCGTTAGCTGCTATTTTAGTTTTACACTGGTTCACGTGGATGACACAACGTCGACAGTATAACCGTACCGAGCTTACAAATAAACGAGCGTGTGTAACATTTATCCAGAGGGCTCGCTATATAAATAATATACTCCTGTTGGCGTCTTACAATTATTACAATCGTGTCCATAGTACATTTATTTATATATATATATATGTATATGTATATATATATATATATATTATATATAAGTTACGCTAAGAAATTATCATATATACAATTAAAAACTGTTAGGAAATATCCTTTAAACAATTTAAATTTATACATTATGTGTTCCGATGCATAAAAACATTTATTTCTCACTGTTAATCAAATCAACACGGCCGGTGCGCGCGATGATGGTCCGGCACCTCTCGCGGCTCGTCGTTCTTCTTTTTAATTGTGCCTGAACTCGCGACTTTGAGTCGAGTAACAACAAGAAATTCCCATATTCCCGTTTCCAGAAACTTCGTCAATTGTCCATCGCCGAAAGTGTTAATGAAGAATATATATGTATATCCATATGTACTGCCGATCTATTAAGCGATATATTGCGCGGATAGAGAGATGTATAATCATCCTAAAGCTTAAACGGGCTATTCTCGCGAGAATCTTACTTATCTAGACGATCGCTGATATCGGCAGATATCGCATCGTTCGATCTCATCTTGTCGCATTCCCGCCTTTTTCGCGTCTCTCTCTTCTCGGCATTCCCCATCGCGTCTCCGCCTGATACTTTCCTTCCCTTCCATTTCGCATTATACCTTCGGACAACACGAGAAAGGCGTTGAACATACATGGACGGGTTGGCATAGTGAAGACTAGCGCGAATCGGCTAGTCGGACTAGCAACGACATACGCAGACACATCATCATAATCATCATCATCATCATTAGCGATCGCGAGATTCAGACGAACGCAAAGAGGTAAGGCAACCGAGCGGAACGGAAAGGCAAGCAAACTCGAAGCGTAGGCCATGAGCGTGATAGTAAATCATCGTGCATGCTTTTGTGTGGCTTAAGGGAGGCAGCACCCCGAGGGAGCGAGCGTCTCCACGTGCCTCCCGGTCCTATCATGATCGAAAACTCGACGCCCGAGGACGCGCCGAGCCGAGTCCGAGGTCCATCGAGGTGCTTGGTTCAGGTCCTCGCTGAAGGATGCGAGGATCGACGAGGAGACCGACGTCGGGACCCCGACGGCGACTTCTTCCTTTCTTCTCATCGCAAGTTTGAAGGGGCGGGGCGCGCGTTACTCCTAATGATCCTTCCTCTCCTCCGTCATGAACGTGTCCATGATCTTCTGCATCGATTCCCGCAGATCGTCCGTGCCACCGGTTCCCGTTAGCGTCCTCGGTTCCGTCCGCGTCGTGGTCGTCGTTACGCTGCAAGAGACGATTCTCTCGAGATCACGTTTATCTGCACGCGACTTCTTGTTAACTTTTCGATTTTTCGACGCGTCGTGATTACTCAGGGTGTTTACTCAAATTATAAAAAAATTCCCTGAAATTCCCGGATTTCTCAGGTATTTTTATTAAAAATTCTAGGTAAGATTAGAGAACTTTTAAATGCAATTTTGAAATGAATGATTATTTTATTAGATGCCCTTTTTAATGTTTCTTCCTCTTATAGTCTTCCACAAGACTATACCTGTATTCTTCTACAATTGGAGCCGCGAAACTTATAATATATATGGAAGGCTTACTATATTAATATAGTAATAGTAAAAAAAATAAAACTTTTTAAAATTGTCTTCTATTGTTATCCTGATTTTTTAAATTTAAAAAACTTGCAAATCACACGAGAATGTACGTGAATATACGCGGATGTGTATGCGAAATTTATTGCTAACCAATTGTCGACATTCTACATTATCAAAAAAAATATTTAAAAAACAAATTTTTCAGAAAAAGACAGAATTTAAATTTAAAAGTAAAATTCCAAAAATTTCCCTGAGTGCTAATAAAATTCCATGAAAATTCCCTGATTTTTAAAGGTAAAAATGAAATCCTCTCAAAATTCCAAGTTTTCTAAGTTTTTCCAGATAGTAAACACCCTGTTACTACACGACGCGAAGAAAAATTCTCAAATAAAGAAGCAAGTAAACTTGATCACCGTTAGGAGACAATAGCCGACATACCTGCTCTTGTTACGTGATTAAAAAAAAAAGAAAAAAAAGATCGTAATTATGTATGTACCTTTCCTGTGTGACAGGATCCACCTCGATCGTTGTCGTTTCCATGAAGGATGGCTCGCTATGTTGCAAAAAGTCAGATTCTGCGACAACAAACGAGAACAAATCAAACCCCTGCCTCGTGCGCTTCGCGAACGCGGCGGATTTTCGCTAATTTCGCTGCTGCGTGTTTTACATAGAGAACAAGTACGAATCGTATATATATCTCAATTTTTACATCATGCCCAAAACAAGGGGATAAGACTAGACACATATAAAAAAAGTTACAACACCGCTAAACATTTGACGATACATAATATATATATATATGTTGTATATGTATATAATACGCATTTTCACTCAACCAGCCAAAACTATATGCAACCGTTTTCTCCTCACGTTTCGTCTCCCTCTGCACCGTGAAGACTAGAGCGGGCATTATACCTCGCGTGACTTATACTTGTTGTACAACTTTTACTGTGTAAACTACTCGTCCTCTCGATACTGTGATGCTAATTACTTTTACACGTGTGCTACAAGCCGTAAATCATCTCAAACTCGGCCGAATTCCTATGTCCCGATTGCAATTCAAACGTATCGCACGGCGACTGATCGCCAATCCCCACGGGGGGGGGGGGTGAGTCTGATAAATCGTGGTACAATCGACGAGGAGGTGATTCTCCTCGCTACATCCTCTGTTCATTCTTTCGCGAGAAGCTCCCTCGCCGATCCTACGACGATCTCCCCTGTATATCTTCGTGTACGAGAAGATAAAAGGTAATTGCATGACCGGGAATCCTAAATAGCAGTCTGACAGATCGCTTTCGGTCCCAATCGCTACTGGGATTTTTATAAAATTTTGACGCGAATGAAAAAATACTAGTCAACGAAATTGAAAATCTTATTGAATCATGGCAATTCTAATTTTGTAGCAGTTAGACAAACTTAGGGTTCACCTTTTGAACATACATGCGCAACTGTTCTGCTATTTAGGGTTTTGCTCGAAGAATCAGCTACGTTTCATAGGAAGACAGCACCGTTGTAACAGCGCTTAGAGATAAACGCTCTCATCGATCTGTAGTTAATTAAGTACGGCGACATTATTACTGAGCAATATTCGGAATACTTCTCAGTACGATTGTGCTGCGCGCAGCGAGCTCGTGTGAAGCGCTGATAAAAGCCGCTGAACAAAGCATTTTAGCAGTTAGTCGTAAGAGATGTAGGTACTCAACGTTCTCGGTACAGAACAGAAGATTATACTACGGTAAAAACTGAAAGTGGTGTTCCCTCGACAGTTTAGCAAATACATCCGGATATTATATACATTCTGATATATATGAAGTTTGAGAATGCGGTACTGTAGCAGAGACTTATCGATGCGGCATCTCAACGAAGTGAAGCAATGACTCTCGCGTGAAGATACAAGTCAAAAAGGTTTCCGACTTAATATTTTTACACGTTGTTGTGCGCTCAACGAGATACATCTCTCTTGGGTAAAGAATGTTACCGGTAATCGTTATGTTCCAAACTTGGGAAAGTGAAGTTATCAGGTATCGATTTCTTTACGCGCGAGTCTACCGCCCTTTGGTTTTGACCGTAGTTTTGCACAAAACGCTCCATGAGATTGGCAGTCATTTCATAGGAGCCCGCACTAACTACATTAGTTAGTATTGTTAGACGAACGGTCAGGTATTGTTGGAGTATTATTGTAGGTGTTCGGTAATATATTAATTCCCGATGCGGGAAGGGGACGTTAATGAATCCTCGCGGTGATTTCAAGTTCTTCGGAGCGACGACAAATTATTTTATTTGAGTTGATCTTCACGTCTGGCACGTCAAAATGGGAAACTGTATCGGATTGGGAAAATTCAAGTGATCAGGGATACTGAATCAATAAAGCACGCGTGTCACGCGTTAATCAACGCGTTGAACGTTGATCAGCCATCGAAAAGAATCGTTGCGTCTACAGTTCGGATCAGCAGATCGCTAATAAGAAGAAACGGTTTAGGCTCGTGGGATGCGAGGAAGAAGCACGAGTGTCCTCTGCCTCGGTTCTCCGTTCCCACGGGAATTGAAACCGGATGTAATTCCGGGGAGTCCGCCTTTCGATGCGTCGAAACGGTGCTGAAAATCCAAACTCGCCGGAGTTATATCGGTTCCTAGTCCCCTTCGCACCGCCTTGCGACGTACGTTTGCAGTTCTGCGGGATCGGAAGGGGGTTGGATGCGGTGGTGGACTCGTTAAGAAGCCGCAGCACATCGGTTGCAACGCAACTCGCTCTCACGTCGTCGCGGCGAAAAGAGAGTTGGTTTGGTGCCGTTCGAGAAGTAGCCGTGTGTACTCATCCGTACATCGATAGAATCCGATCGAAAGCAAGCTGCACACCTTGTGCTTGCACACGTGTATATAGGCACGATACATATACATACACTTAGAGATTACTTACATGACGATTCGCCTAACAATCCTAACGTGACTAAAAAACACGACTGTTGGTCCCTCTACACTTTAGCTTTATCTTGAGTTGCTTATTGTCAGAAGAGAGCTAGAGGGGTAATAGTGATCTATAGGATGCTCGAAACTAAAACAAAAAAAGAAGAGAACAGAAAGAGAAGAGGAGGAGAGAAAGAAGACGAGAACGGAAAACGAAAGATAAAGAGAGAGAAGGAGAGCGGGAGCTCTTTTCAGTACGGCGAAGGTACGTGCAACTAGGCATAAAACATATCTTTCTATTGATCGGAGCAGGAAGATCGTCGTGTCCCGACAACGGGGCACTGCGTAAAAGTGAAACAGCTACTACGGGCGTAGACTATAAGGTTCGTACGATGCAAAGATGCAATCATGCGGGGGGGTGTCAATGTCAATACTCATGCAGGCCGTACTCCAGAAAAAAGAAAGCTTGCGGAACAAGTTCGTCGATCGTGGGGGTTTACCTGTCCTCTCGAGGTAAATGACGATCTATCACACGTACGTGACGTACTCGGTATCGGTACAGGAGAGTGACCCTACGTGTGACAGAAGGCAGTTCAGTTTTACAAGTCAGTACGCCACTCGTTGCGCGTTTTTTTAAAATCTCCCTCGCTGTTCGCCAGGATTATTAAGATCACTGCTGATGTTCGAAGTAAACCTTTCTCGTAAGTTATTACGCGGACAAACTAGCTTCGAAACCATTGCGATCGCCAATGGTTTAAAAAACACGAAAGTATAGATTTCGGTATTAGACGCGACCATTACATTCGATGAATATATCTATCGATAATGTTTTGCATATTATCACTGGGACGTTGCATACTTCGTAAATATAATATTGATACAAGCCCTAAACATCACTCATGACAATCAAAGATATCTATCAATTAATTATATACTTCTTCTTCAAAAGTGACGCGTTTGAAGCAATCATCTGATTGATGTGTATTATAACTTTAGCATTTCTGAAGTTAAGTTCATAAGAATGGTCACTTATACCATTTTTGTAGGCGAAAATTCAAGCTAATCGACGCGCATTGATCGGGAAAAATTTGAGACGTGTCACTTTTGAAGACAAGATGCAATATCGAGTAATAATACTGATTGGCAGCTTAGATTTCTATCCTGATGGCCGTAAAAGCTTGGCCTGGCTTCAGAAAGATGTTTAACATTATAAAACAGTATATTCTTTAATAGAAAATAAATAATGTGAAGGGTAATCGTACCCGGCTTGCCTCGGGACATTGTTAGACAGGGTGTGGATGACACGCTGAAACGTTTGTGGCTCCAGGGCAAGTATAAGCGCTACTAGAAGTACCAGCACAGCGACAGCTATGCTCATCCAACACGCGCAGCTGGCTCTACCGGGTGTCTTCGTCCTAGTCTTCCGTTCTATCGTATTGCCTGAACAAACCGACCGTACCATACCGTGTGTTTCTGCCACTTAAAGATTATCAATTTCCATGAATTATCCTCGGACATATGAATTTCGATAAGTTGATTGATTGATTGATTAACTGATTGACTGGATGATGGCTCCACCGCCATGTGATTAGTATGAAGAAGCCGAGAGTAACAAGATAGCCACATTCTGTCTCGAAAGTCAAAGTCGAGATTATCTGTGTAATGATTTTATCAGATATGTAATGATTTTATCAGATTACCGATGGATTAATTTTATTATCGTTCAATAATACTCACGATTAAATTCTCGTCTGATCGCAAAATACTATTGATATTTCAATTTATCGCCAAGTTTCGAAAGCCGCACTCAAAGATTTAATCGCAACTGTCTTCGCTGAATTTCACGAGTGACGAAAATAATCTCATGCAATATTTGGAAAAGCTTCCGTGAAGGCTTATACCGTCTAGCATTAAAATGAACCAGATGTGCGTACTGAATTTATGCCCCGTGAAAATTTTTTAAACGCTTGTCGCGATCTTTGTATGATCTCTCTTTTCGATCGTTGCAAATCCCCTGTTATTTCGTCAACACCATTTCGACAAAATCACGTAAAGATATTTCGCGGTACGTTAGCGCTTACTTTTCACATATCATCGAAGGTTCAAGCGCGACGTGTGATAGATATATGTTCGATCGTTCAACGTGGCTGATCGCGAATGAGCCTCGAATGAAAGTATGCTAGTTCCAGGAAGCCCCTGATCGCAAGACTCCATCCATCCTGTAGCCAAGACCAACGGAAAAACAAGAAAGATAAAAGAACGACGTTATCGTCGAACGTTTTCCGAACGAGAAGCAACACTTAGTTGACCAACCATTAACCGCACATGTCACAATTCCTCGCAGCGCGCCCACGAAGAGGAGTATACCGCACACTTTATGCAGACTTATACGACTGCGCTTCACAAGCTTTATTTTTCCTTGCGGGTCATTATCCTTCTGTACGCACGACGCCGTCGACATCGTGTGATAATTACGGTTTACGCAAAACATCACAGATCATGCAATTCCCAAACGAACAATTCCCATTTTGCACCTTGCAACCTCAAGTTTCGAGCAGCAATAGAGAGTCAAAGGTCCTCCCAACTGAAAATTAACGAAAATTATGTTCCAAATCTTCGACGTCAATTATTCCGTCCAAACTCAAAAAAGGATTTCTTCAGTTTCTTTTTAAGACTAACTATTAACGCACTGCGAAATATCTCATATAAATCTAATTTAAAAAATCTTATTAAAACTCAAAATTTCAAACGCAAATTGTAAATGAGCTAGTAGAGGACCTTTGACTGTCTCACGTTTTAATCCCAATTTACATCCCTGGAACAATCGTATATCCATGATATCTAATTCTTAAATACGAGTGATCTTAATCGATCGCTTTATCGTTCCAAGGATGATCTTCATCGATCGAGTTCCATCACCCAATGTTAACTTTCTTCATCGGACAACCGCAAACATCGAACGTGCTCTCATGCAACTAGCAGGAAATACAGGGAAATGCATACAAAGGTAGCCGGGGTTCAACATCAAAGCTCAACGTGTGGTAATCTATATACAGATATATATATCTTTTCGTTTCTTTTCGGGCTCGTTCGTTCACATAATCTGGGAGATAACCGATTTAGCGAGGGGGGTTTCGAGGGGTATGTACATTGCTTATGCAGAAGGTTAGCTGTGAGAGTGCGGTACCTTGGTCGTCCTCCAACGGGGACAGCTCCGCACCTTCGTGCAGTGCTACATCCGACCCGCTGGAACTGCCCAACGTACGCCTCTTGCTCGGGGATCTTCTTCTAGGTTGCGGCGAACCGTCACTATCGGTGTCGCTGTGCATATCGTGTCTTGAACTACCACCGTTCTTGTTGTTGTTATTGTTGTTGTTGTTGTTGCTGCTGGTGAATACATCAACGCCACCGCCGTTCCCGGAGCCGGGCGACGTGTCTTGGGAATACTGCGCCTCCCACTGTTCGTTTACCGCTGTCCAGGAGGCGGTCTCCCCGATCTCGGATCTCGTTAATTGCTCCTGGAGACTTCTCAGGGCGGACTCCGCGTCCCCGTAGCCGCCGCTGCTGGAGATCATCGTTCTCACCACTCTCTCGGTTCTCTCGATTTCCGGCGTCTCCGTCATCACGCGTTGCACAGTCGTGACCGTCTGTACGATACCGTCGGACTCCGATCTGTCGGTTCTTATCGTAGTGGTGGACGAATCCTTATCGCCAAAGTCAAAGATCTCGCTCGGCAGCGTGCTAGCGACCTGGTTTATTCTCTTGACAACCTCCTCGCGCGTTACGGGTTGCAAAGCATCATCCTCCGACGTCATAGTCACGGTCCTCACCGTCTCCACGATACCGCCCGTCTTCAAAAGTTCCTCAAATTCCGCAGGATCGATCGACGGGTCGCTGGTCACCATCGTAGTCGTTGTTCGTCGTATTTGCTCTACCGAGGGAGTCATCTCCGTCCTGCTGCTTATCGCAGTCTCGGTCAGATCGTCCGCTTTGACCGTCTGAATCGCACCGCTCGGTGATACTCCTCTCTTCTCCTCCATCGTTTCCTTGGTCAACTCCCCGTCCCTGTATTCCCTGGTAATGTATTTAACGGTTCGCGAAACCGCTTGCGGACCGATGATACGGTCTTCCGAGGACTCTAAGGGGACGGATTCGGGATCGTCGCTCGATTTAGGCGCTTGAGGGTCGATTTTAACGGGTATCTTGCTCTTTGGACTGCTCTTGCTCGGCGACTGTGCCTCCTGCGTCGGCTTGGGCGGCTGCTCGACCATTTTACGTGTTCGTGAGGCATCACTGAGCTCCAGATGGAACTCGGGTTTGGTAGACGGCTTGGTGGTGGAGTGACGCGGGGCGGGAACAGGTTGTTTTGATGGAGCAGAAGTAGCATGCCTCTCTACAGTCCCATCAATCTCAGCCGAATCATGCCCTGACCCATCCAAAAGGACATGGACAAGAACAGGAACAAGGACATAAAGCACATTGATACACACTAAGAATTTCAACTCTAGCCCAGCTGCCAAAGTTGGACCGGAAAGATTCGGAGCGTGTCTGCCTCGCATACGCATGTGTACGCGCACAACTAATAAACGAGAGACTCACGCTGGTGCACGCACGCACGCACGCACGTGGGATATGGGAGAGGCGATCCCGGAGAGATGCGCCTCGCGCGTGATGCGTGTGCGCGTGCATCGCGGCTCTGCCCGGGTATTTAGTTTTCTTTTTTTTTAGTTAGTATCAATACTGCAACCAGGATTAGTCTGTTTATCGAATACGAAAGAGAGTACACTCATTAAAAAACGGTGTCTGGTCGTGGCGCCTGAGTCTTACTAAAATGTACCACTATAGAAGCAGAGAAACACGTCGAGAGAATTTGCTCCTTCTACGTTTAGACTATTCCAAATCATTTTTCTCGAGATCACGCAGTTAATTGAAAAAAAAAGAAAAATTTAAACTACGTTTCTTCTACTTGTCTTTTTTTCAAGAGGGATCACCTCCTCACCGGTACGACGATGTTAGAATTTGCTGGACACTCTGTACAACTGGCTAAACTACTCGACGAGTATATACTATATACAGATTGGCTTTTCGACCGAGCGATCGAGAGCTACTTCTCGTCCTCGTTGCGCGTATATCGACAATAAAAAACTAGAGATCGGTAACTATTTAGTAAGAGACGTGCGCACAGTATCAGTTAGTGTGAAAGCGTCGGCAGGTGCTAACTATGGAAGATAAAGCTAAATATAAATGAGGGCACCAAAAAACAGAGTCTGCTACCGTTACTGATCTTCGATCGGAGATGATGATCCGCGTACGTGAACTCTTTTACATTTTACTCGAGTCGATTTTACGTTACCTGCTTTCGTCGAGGTGTACGCTTGGTCCGCCAGGTTCTGTGCCCGTCGCGCAGCCTCTTTGGTCACATCTGAAAAGTTCACACAGAGAGAATTGAGTTTACACCAGGAATCGGCAAGTACGACATTGAAAGCAGTGATTCAACAAAGATTAGATGATGGATGATGTTTTTTTTTCTCTGCATGGCATACCTCGGTTCATGCTTCACTAGTTGTGGTATTCCTGTTAATTTCAATGAGACATAATTACCGCATAATCGTAAACACGTGATCTCTATATGTTATACGCTACAAACGAAAAAAAAAAAACGAGACACGATTGGTGACAAAATAAGGTTCCGGCGTTCAAGAAGTGGTACTAGGAAAATTATCCATCGTGGTAAGAGACGTTTAAAAAATAACGTAAAACCTGGAATCATGCATTCAACGGGTGTTAACAAAATCATTGTTAAGACGTAACTGAAAATAAGTATAGCAAATAATTAAACGTAGTACATATAGGTATATCGTTCGTTCTTCTCGGTATCGACCGGATGTCTCTTTGAATCTTCATACTATAGCGAACTGTTCCTGATTTGGATTTCATCTTAAATATAATAATCATAATGAAACGCATCATTCATGTAAAATTGATGTCGATTAACAATATACCCATTCGATACACATAGAAACATAAAGAAAATCCAAAACAGTACGCAGAAAATTATAATAGGGACAAGCGGTAGTATAAATGTCTCAGATGTTGTCGATCGGTTCTACGGGTTGTAAAACGATGAATTAGTGAACTGGAAATGACTGAGAGATTAAAGTGTTAGGTTTCATTAATGAGTGACGAAGGTGCATGAATGTATATATATGTATATATCTCTCTTTTTTTTTGCTCTCTGATGTCACGAGAATAACTAGTAAAACTGAAGTTACAGAGAAGCGTCAACTTAATCATTAATCATGTTACACACAGCTGGTATATGTAATATATAATATATAGATATAGATATGGATATAACGCAAGATTATTGCAAGATACCTTCGGTTCTACTGTCAGTGAACTCGGCGAGTGAACTGGGTGGCGGTGGAGTCGTTCGCACAGACTTTGTCACGATTGTGGTGACGGAGTGCCGTGTGCGAGGCTCGGGGTGCCCTACCGTAGTTACTGTCTCTACTACTCTACGCGAACTGTCCGAATCGTCCGCGGCCGCGACCTCCTTACCCGGACTAATCTTTTGTGGAATGCGAGATACTCTCTTAACGCTAACTGTCTCGGTTAAATGCTCGCCGGACGTTTCCGGCCTGCCAGCTACCTCGGACCTACGGACAACTACCTCCTGAGCACTCTCGCCTGTGCGTTTCGATCCTACTCTATCACCGATTCTTCTCGTTTCCATTATTGACGTTTCTGTCACTTTGCCCGTTCTCTTACTAACAGGCGAAGCTTTGTCCGCGCCTTTAGTATCAGCTGGTGATTTTGACACCTTCGAGGTGACGGTCTTCTTTACGGCTTTGACGGCGCCGACAGATTTATCTTTCGCGTCGGTTGTCGACTTGGTAGATTTATCTTTCGCTTGAGCGAGATCGCTCTTAGCGCGAGCTTCCTCCGCGGTTGCCTCCTGCTTGGTCTCCTCTAGGAATTCCTTCATGTCATCCGTCGCGTCTTCTACCGCGTGTTTGGCGCTCTTCACCACGCCTGATAGAAAACCGCCTGCTTTTTGCTTGACCTTTTTAGCTTCTTTCGCGGTCTTGTCCTTAGCGGTCTCCGCGGTACTGCTGACTGCACCCGCGCCAGCTGCCAATTTTCCTTTAACTACTCGTGCGTCTTCCTTCGTCTCGCTCACGACGGCATCTTTGGTGCGTTTGGTCTTCTGCGTCACATCCTGACCGGTGGACTTAACTTTCTCGCCGGTTTGCGACACACTTTGTCCTATCTTACTTCCCGCCGCTTTCACAGTAGAAATTGTTTTGTCTTTAGCACCTTTTATGCTGGAAGGACTCTTCTCTTTGACATCTCTCGCGCCCTTCACAACTTTATCTGTGGTGGTTTTAATCTCGCCGGTGGCTTTACCCTTTGCTTGTCCGAGTTCCTTTTGTCTCGCCTTTGCCGCGGCCTCTTTAGCGAGCGCTTCATCAGCAGCTGCTTCCTGCCTGGTTGTTTCCAGAAAGTCCTTCACGTCAGCGGAAACTTCCTTTCCTGCCTTCTTTGCACCCTGAATAACTCCAGACAGGATATCTGAACCTTTGTCTTTCGCCTTTTTGGCGTCTTTCGCAAGCTCGTCTTTGGATGCTTTGGCGCCGTCAGAGACAGCATCGGCACTTGTAACTAATTTGTCCTTCACTGCCTTTGTATCCTCTTTTATTTCTTTATCAAGACTTTCTCTGGCATCCCTTATACCATGTGCAATCTCCGTGGTTTTGGATTCTACTTTCTCACCGACTTTCTTCGTCTCAGTCGCTAGCTTATCAACTGCAACTTTCGTGGTATCTGCTGCTTGGGCAACTGTCTCGGAAATTTTATCTTTAGCGTCCTTGACATCAGCTATCAATTCTTCCGTAACGTCCTTTGCGCTAGCGACAACAGTATCTTTCTTTTGTTCCAATTTCTTCAAATCAGCCGCAGCAGTTTCTTTAGCACGAGCTTCTTCTAATTTTGCCTCGTGTTTCGTCTCGTCCAGAAATTCTTTGACGTCGCCCTTTGCGCTCTCGACAGCGTGTTTCGCGCCTTTGACTATTCCCGAGAGAAAACCGGATCCCTTTTCTTTAGCTTTCTTCGCTTCTTTAGTTGTCTTGTCCTTAGCTGTTTCAACACCATCGGCCACGGCTTCGGCTCCCGCTGCCAATTTCTCTTTTACCTTTTTCGTATCATCCTGTACTTCCTTGACAACTGCATCTTTGGTATCTGCAGCTCCTCGTGCAACAACTCGCGCTGTCGAATCTATTTTTTCACCAGCTTCTTTCATTTCTGAGGTTACTTTGTCTTTAGCAGTCTTGGCCGCATCAGCAGCTTTATCAATATCTTCGGAGACTTTCTCAGTAATTTTATCTTTTGCCTCCTTTGCTGCAGCGACAGTTCTATCCTTGGCATCTTTTACCCCAGCAACAGTTCGATCAGTTGTATCTTTTACACCAGTAACGACAGCATCCTTTTTATGTTCTAGTTCCTTCAGTCCAGCCGCTGCTGCTTCCTTAGCACGAGCTTCTTCCGATTCAGCTTCACGTTTCGTTTCATCTAAAAATTCTTTGACGTCGTCTGCTGCACTTTCGACGGAATGCTTGGCGCCTTTAAATATTCCCGACAGAAAACCGGAACCCTTTTCTTTAGCTTTCTTCGCACCTTTGGTTACTTTATCTTTAGCAGCTTCGGTACTATCGGTTACAGCATCGATACCAGCTGCCAACTTTTCTTTTGCTAATTTTGCATCGTCTTTCACTTCTTTAGCCGCTGCATCTTTAGTGTCTTTGGCAGCTTGTGCAACATCTGCCGCAGTTGTTCCTATTTTTTCACCAATCTTCTTTGTTTCTGTTACGACTTTCTCACCAGCTGCTTTCGTGGTGTCAGTAATCTTTTGAGCATCTTTCGAAATGTCTTCAGTAATTTTATCCTTTTTGTCTTTTACCGCAGAAACTGTTTTATCCTTTGCTTCTTTCACGTCAACGATAGTTTTGTCTACAATCTCTTGGACTCCGGTAACCGCAGCGTCTTTTTTGTCCTTCAAGTCTTTCAGATCCGCCGCAATTTCTTCCTTAGCGCGTTCCTTTTCTAATGATGCTTCTATTTTCGTCTCTTTCAAAAACTCTTTGACATCACCAGTTGCTCCTTCTACGGTGTGTTTTCCTCCTTTAAATATACCCGATAGAAAACCAGATCCCTTTTCTTTAGCTTTCTTAGCTTCTTTAGTTGCCTTGTCTTTAGCGGCATCAGCTCCGTCGGCTACAACTTCAACTCCAGCTGCTAATTTTTCTTTCATCATTTTTGTATCATCTTGAACTTCTTTAGCGGCAGCATCTTTGGCACTCGTAATTCCTTCTGCAATGTCCCGACCCATCAAATTTATTTTTTCACCGATTTCTTTCGTTTCGGATGTCATTTTGTCTTTAACAGCTTTGCCTGCATCAGCAGCTTTCTGAATATCTTCCGAGACTTTTTCAGTGACTTTATCTTTCGTATCTTTCACTGCGGCAACAGTCTTATCTTTGACATCTTTCACTTCAGAGACAGCTCGATCTGCCGTGTCTTTTACGCCACTGACAACAGCATCCTTCTTATGTTCTAATTCCTTCAATCCAGCCGCTGCTGCTTCCTTAGCACGAGCTTCTTCCAGTTCTGCGTCGCGTTTTGTTTCATCTAGAAATTCTTTGACGTCATCTGTTGCACTTTCGACAGAATGCTTGGCGCCTTTAAATATGCCTGATAAAAAACCGGATCCTTTTTCCTTCGTTTTCTTTGCTTCTTTGATTGCTTTATCCTTAGTAGCCTCAGCACTTTCGGTCACAGCTTCAACTCCGGCTGTCATTTTCTCTTTTATCACTTTCGCATCATCTTTAACCTCTTTAATGGCTGCATCTTTTGCATGTGAAACTCCGTGCGCAATATCCTGTGATGTTGAATCCAATTTCTCACCAACTTTCTTCACTTCTGATGTTACTTTGTCTTTAGCAGCTTTGCCTGCATCAGCAGCTTTCTGAATATCTTCCGAAACTTTCTCAGTGACTTTATGTTTCGTATCTTTCGCTGCGGCGACAGTCTTATCCTTGACATCCTTCACTTCAGTGACAGCTCGATCTGCCGTGTCTTTCACACCACTGACAACAGCATCCTTCTTATGTTCCAATTCCTTCAATCCAGCGATTGCTGCTTCTTTAGTACGAGCTTCTTCCAATTCTGCTTCCTGTTTTGTTTCATCTAGAAACCCTTTGACATCGTCAGCTGCGTCTTCTACGGCGTGTTTCGCACCTTTGAAAATGCCGGAAAAGAATCCAGTTGTTTTTTCTTTGGCCTTTTTCGCTTCTTTCGTTACTTTATCCTTTGCACCGTCCGTAGCTTCTGCTGCCGCGTCTGTGTCTGCTGCCAATTTTTCCTTCACTAATTTTGTATCTTCCTTTACTTCTTTAACTGCTGCATCTTTAATGTCCTTAGCCGCTTGCGCAACATCCGCCGTGGTTCCTTCTATCTTCTCACCGACCTTTTTCGTTTCTGCTGCTACTTTTTCACCGGCTGCTTTCGTGGTGTCTGCAATTTTCTGTGCATCTTTGGACACTTCCTCGGCAATTTTATCCTTCTTGTCTTTTACCGCAGAGACTGTTTTACCCTTTGCATCTTTCACTTCAGCAACGGCTTTGTCTGCAGTTTCTTGGACTTCAGTAACGAGAGTGTCTTTTTTGTCTTTTAGATCTTTCAGGCCTGCAGCAGCTTTTTCTTTGGCACGTTCTTCTTCCAAGACAGCTTCCTTCTTTGTTTCATCCATAAATTCTTTAACATCATCAGTTGTATCTTCTACGGCATGCTTTGCGCCTTTAAATATGCCAGAAAGAAAACCACTGGTTTTTTCTTTAGCTTTCTTGG
>NJRQ01000037.1:187849-210401 GCA_003063805.1 Aphaenogaster ashmeadi | reverse complement strand
AGAAGCTTCTCTTTTGGTCTCATCCAAAAATTCCTTGACGTCGTCAGATGCATCTTCAACAGAGTGTTTCGCACCTTTGAAGATGCCAGAGAAGAAACCACCTGTTTTTTCCTTAGCTTTCTTTGCTTCTTTTGTCGCTTTATCCTTTGCACTGTCTGCAGCTTCCGCAGTCGCAACAGCACCTGCTGCTAATTTTTCTTTAACTAATTTTGTATCTTCTTTCACTTCTTTAACTGTTGCATCCTTCGTGTCTTTAACACTCTTCGCAACATCTGCCGCGGTTTCTCCTATTTTTTCACCGATTTTTTTCGTTTCTGCTGTTACTTTTTCACCGGCTGCTTTTGTGGTGTCGGCAACTTTATGTGCATCTTTGGAAACTTCTTCAGCAATTTTATCTTTTTGGTCTTTAACAGCAGAAATTGCTTTATCCTTTGCATCTTTCGCGTCAGTTGCAACTTGATCTGCAGTGTCTTGAGTTTTTGCCACGACTGCATCCTTTTTATCTTTCAAGTCTTTAAGTTCCGTGGAAATTTTTTCTTTGGCACGGTCTTCTTCCATTTCAGCTTCTTTTTTCGTCTCATCCAAGAATTCTTTAACGTCATCTGTCGCATCTTCTACGGCGTGTTTCGCACCTTTGAAGATGCCGGAGAAGAAACCGGTTGTTTTTTCTTTCGCTTTTTTTGCTTCTTTCGCCGCTTTATCCTTTGCAGTGTCTGCAGCTTCCGCAGCCGCATCAGTGCCTGCTGCCAATTTTTCTTTTACTAACTTTGTATCTTCCTTTACTTCTTCAACTGCTGCATCTTTAGTATCCTTTGCGGTTTGTGCAACATCTATCGCGGTTTCTCCTATTTTTTCTCCGATCTTTTTTGTTTCTGCTGCTACTTTCTCACCAGCTGCTTTCGTGGTGTCGACAACTTTCTGTGCATCTTTAGAAACTTCCTCAATAACTTTATCTTTCTTATCTTTTACTGCACTCACTGTTTTATCCTTGGCATCTTTTGCTTTATCAAGAGCTTTATCTGCAACTTCTTCAACTTCACTAACGACAGTGTCTTTTTTGTCTTTTAGATCTTTCAAACTTGCAGTAGCTTTTTCTTTTGCACGTTCTTCTTCTAATGCTGCTTCTTTCTTTGTCTCATCCATAAATTCTTTGACATCGTCAGCAGTGTCTTCTACGGCGTGTTTTGCACCTTTGAATATGCCAGAGAAGAAACCGCTTCCTTTCTCTTTAGCTTTTTTCGCTTCTTTGGTAGCTTTGTCCTTGGCAGACGCTGCGGCATCCGCAACCGATTCAGTACCGGAGGATAGCTTTTCTTTGACGACTTTAGAGTCTTCCTTTATCTCCATAGTGGCTACTTCTTTAATTTCCTTACCTGCTTGCACGGCATCTTTTGCAGTGGTTTCTATTTTCTCGCCCATTTTCTTCGTATCTGTCACAGCTTTGTCGGTAGCTGCTTTCGCGTGATCCGCTGCCTTCTCTAAGTCTTTCGAGATCTTCTCCGCGACTTTGTCCTTCTTCTCCTTCACAACAGTCACCGTTTTATCTTTGGAGTCTTTAATGTCAATAACAGTTTTATCAGCAATGTCTTTCGCGCCTGTTACTAAATTATCCTTCTTCTGTTCCAAATCTTTCAAGCCATCGGCTGTTGCTTCTTTAGCTCGCGCTTCCTCCAAAGCAGCTTCTTTTTTCGTATCGTCCAAGAATTCCTTTACGTCATCGGATACTTCCTCAACGGTATGCTTCGCACCTTTGAATATCCCCGATAGGAATCCTGATCCTTTCTCTTTCGCCTTTTTTGCTTCCTTGGCTGCCTTATCCTTCACAGGTTCAGCACTGTTGACAACGTCACGTGTTTTTTCTTCTACTTTTTTGCCAATCACATCTTTACTGTCCTTGATGGCTTTACCAACATCTTCTGCTGCAGTTGTAATATGCTGTTCAACTTTCTTTACCTCCGTTGCTAATTTATCATCCTTATCTTTCGTTTCAGTCAAAGCTTTATCTTTTGGTTCTGTCATTTCGCTCATGATAGTCGCCATATTTCGTGAATCTTCCAGGAACTTTGCAGTTGCTTCTCGTAAATCGTCATGGTCACTATCTGGCAGCTCGAGCGACGGTGTCTTCTCCTTAGATCTGCTCCTAGATCTGGAGCTCCTCGCTTGTTTGGGACTTCTAAAGATACTGAATATGCCGCCTCCCTTATCCTTTTCGACAACTTCATCCTCGGGAATGATAGATTTTTTTATCTCCTCATCTATAGGCGGAGTCTTTGTAACACTCTCCGATATTTTTTCTCCAGCCTGATGCTGCAGGTTTGCCGCAATTTGTCTCGTATCTTCCAGAAGTTTCGCCGTTGCCAATCGAACTTCCTCGTCTCCGCTATCGAAAGAGGTTTCCTTTGAAGAACTCTGCTCTCGCGATCTGCTTCTCTTCTTGCTTTTGAGTTTCGGGCTCTTGAACATACTGAAGAAACCGCCGCTCTTTTCCTTGATGTCGTCGCCCACTTCTTTCTCCGTCTCGGGTGCTTTCGGTTCCGGCGTGTCGGATTTTACCTCTGCAGCGGGTTTTTCAGTATCTCTTTTTTCCTCCTTCTGAGCTCTTTCCTTGTCAACGTCCGCTTTCCCGTTTATCTCTTCGTGGATAGTCTTCTCGACCTTCGTCATGGTTTGAAAAACATCGTAAGACTTACCGATTTTGTCCGCGGGAATATCGACATCGTAATGAGTGGTCGACACGAAAGTTCGCACCTCTTCTTTCGGGGTGACTTTTGTGCCGTCGCTTTTGTACGCGATCGGTAACACGCTAAAGTCAGCAACCTTCCGCGTGTCATCCAAGAGCTTCTCCGTCACGGTTCTGATTTCCTCGTCGCCGCTGTCGAAGGACGTTTCCTTTGATTTGCCGAGCTTCTTGTCCTTGGACTTTGGACTCCTGAAGATGCCAAAAAAGCCACCCTTCTCCTTTACTTGATCTTCTTCCTTTTCGTCATCTTTACTGGGTGGTTGCTCATCTGTTGAAGCAACGATTTTATCAGCTGCTTTACTTTTGGTATCCTCGACGACTTTCACGCTAGCCTTAACAGTTTTCTCTGCCTCTTTTTCGATTGCACTAGGCACTTCGACAACTTTAGATGCTTCGGCCTCTTTCTCCTTCATTTGTAGTTCCAGCAGATCCTCATTTTCCTTCGCGATTGCTTCCAGCTTCTTCTTCTCTTTCTTTGCGATTTGTTCTGCACTTTCTTTAGGTTTCTCGACGTGAATAACGGGTATAGCAGACCCATCTTCCTCCTTTTTAGACTTGCTTCTGAATAAACTCGAAAAGAAGCCCGTCTTGTCCTTGCCATCGTCGTCGCTCTCGGCAGCCTCTGCTTTTTCTTCTTTCTCCACTGGTTTAGCAGGACCTTCGTAAGGTACATGCATGTCCGCAGCGATTTGTCTAGAATCTTCCAAGAATTCAACGGTAGCCAATCTCACATCGGGTGCGATTGTGATTTCCGGTAGTCTGCTGTCAAAATGCAAGTCCGTTACTTCGCTAGAAGGAAGTTCCGGCTGCTGTTCTGAGACTTTCGTTAGGACAACCTTCGATTCCTCGTCGCCACTGTCAAAGGATGTGTCCTTCGAACCTTTCTTGCTTCTCTTCAATTTGGAGCCTTTGAAAATTCCCGAAAATATTCCGCCGCTCTTATCCTTCGTTTTCTTCGTCTCTTCGTCTGATTTCTCTTCCGTGCTGTCTGCCGAATGCTGCACGTTGTAAACGTCTTCATAAGCCGATGCTTTCTTCGTAACGGTATCTTTATCCTTTTCCTTATCCTTATCTTTATCTTTATCCTTGTCTGCGGGAGTTTTTGCTTCTGGCTTCTTCTGATCAGTTCGAACTACACTTTCGACCTTTACTGTTTTTTGCGTAACACTCGCGCCCGTGGGAATTGCGCCCTGAGTCAACTTTTCATCGACTTCCTTACCCTCTTTAGACAGTTTCTCCTTCTCGCTAACAACGTCTTTTTTATCGGGGGAAACGATTACTGTTTCTTTCGTGGTCACGGTCTTAGTCGGCGTCTGTTTTATTACCGTAGTCTTAGTAACTATCGTCTGACCTACTTTCGGATCGCCACTAACGGAAACTACTGTTTTCGAAGTGCTAACTTTGGGATCCGGCGTCTCACCGCGATGTAGCTTAATCATTGGCGGCTCGATACTAGGGACTTGCTCCGATTTGGGAACGAAACCTTGCGGCTCGACGGCCGCTTGATCTAAATGAACGTTAATTACAGTCTGCCCTATCGCACCCCGCGCCTCTTTACTGTCCCGCGCATCATCATCATAAACCACCGACCACCCTTCCTTCGCTAACTTCCCCTTCTCTTTCTCTGCGTCTGCTATTACACCTGTTAATTAAGTATAATATATTTTAGGCATCTGTATACGTGGTAGCAAAATAAAGGAACACAATTTTATTGTCAATTTCGTCATCATTAGTGTAAGCTGGCTCGCTCTTTGATTGCTCTTTTGATTGAACTGCGGTTAGACTGTAGTAGTGTGGTTTGTGCGTGGAGTGTATGTGCTGTGGAGCAGCCATCTTCTCACTACGTCGTTATATACGCAAGGCAAGTGCGATTCAAGAAGGAGAAGTAACATCAATTACTACGAATAATCAATACGTGATGCAACGAACATACGTACTTCGACTTTTCAACAAATTGCATTGAAACGTTCTCAGTAGCTTGCAACTTCGAAATGTTTCTTTGTGAGAGTATTTCGATTAGTATAATATTAACTATGAAATGAACGCTGAAGATACCAAAATGAAACTGTTAGAGAATATAAACGACAGTAATACATTCAGCTTCACAAAGAACTCTTGATTACAGTTTTAAGTGAGAACAACAGTCAATTGCTATTAGTGATGACTTTAGTTATAATTAATTTTTAATCTATCAACTATAGGCAAACGGAACGATATTCTGATGGCCTACGCGACAACGTCTAGTGATCTTTTCTAATGACAGCTGCTCCGTGCGCGCACACAATTGGGCCACACATATTGGCCATTCATGCAACGCCAAATAATTGCAGCGAAACCTTGCTGAAACAAATTAATCTAAAAGTGTTTCGCGGAGTATTAAGGATATTAGTGGGGATGATTAAATGAGGTATAAAAATTATTGTATAATATATAAGTAGCTGCTTGAGAATAGGCCGAGATAAAATAATCCGTTATATATTAAAGTAAAAGCAAGCTGGTAAAATTCCGAAGAGATCCGCATTGGCTTCCAGAACCTGTGAGTGAACGGCGTAGAGACAAATGTTTAGTGCTCGTTACACGTACGTTATTTGCACTCTGCAAAACGTACGGTATTCTTTATAAGCTGAGACAAATTTTATGCATTGACGTGAATCGTGTCCAGAATCATTATATAACATAATATAATAATAATATTTCTTATTCACGTATTAGCATTTATTCGACTGCAACGTTTCGCTGAAATAAGATCGTGCACATCGTTCATTGAATACTTACGTAAAAATTAAAGCTTGCTTCAGAAACGACAATAATAAGGCAAGTGAAAATTCAATGTACAAAATAGAGATTAGCATTGAAATATATCTACTTAGAAACTACATTATTGGCATATAGTTTCTATACGTCAATATAATTAAATAAGTAATTACGCGTGCATTTGTTGCGACATAATTGCATAACGGTGACACTTATCATTTTATAAATAAAGAAATAATCGTACCTATAAGAATATATAAGAAAATTCACCGAACAATAGTATCATTAAGAGAGAAGATAATAATGCCAAACGCGCAAATAAATGTATAAAGCTATTCGAGAAATATAGTTGTATATCTTCGTGCATTGCTCGAAAGTCTTTTAAGCGAGTACATTTCATAACTATGAACACGATATCACTAAAAGGAAAGGTATCTCTCCGATCTAGCGAGGTCTATAGCGAGTCCGGCAAAACACAGTTCGTCGACAGATGGTTAATACGAGTAAGTCGATCCCCTAGGATCAAGCGTGCGCCCGCAGCATTAATCCAATCATGCTGCTGATTTTTAAGTATATGTATGTATAAATGCGTGGTCCCGCATTTGGCGACGTAGCTCCGCTAAAACTCGATTAACGGCTGCCGGTTCTTTGCCAGTAGTAGTAAGCACGGCCCCTCAACCCACCATTCATTCCATTCGCTTTCAAGCTCACTTACCAGAGACTATCTTGTTGGCGTCGGCGATCACTTTCTGGCGTTTTTTCTCCGGATCGTCCAGTTCATCACGCGACTTTTTGCTCATCGTGTCGGTCGTGTGGCATTTGTGCTCAAGGTAATCAGCCATCATGTCGCCGAGCTCTTTCTCGTCGCTCGCGTATTTGTATTTGATGGGGGTCGAGGTTCCGTTGAATACAGTGCCGTTTGTGATTGTGATGTGCTCTTTGGCTGTGAAGTGCAGAAAATGCGTAAACGAAGAGACACGGAGGTAATACGAGCTGATGTGAGACGTTGCATGACGAATGTAACGGATATACGTAGCCGCAGTAAGATGGCTCGGCAAGCGTTGACTAACACGTTTTCTAGGTAAGCACGAGTAAAAGTGTTCGTTTCTGTGTATTTGACACAACTAGTAACACGCGTTGTGGCGTGGCGTGCATCATTCATTCAAGTATTGTGAGCCGTGACGTCACATTATTTATTGCAGTATGTATTGTATAATGTATAATGGAAGGAAATGTACAATATTCAATTACTTCTGATAAATTGTATATGTAATATAAAAAACGCAATGCAAGAGCGAGTAATAATAAGATTAAGTTTATAAATATTGCTATTATACTTACTTTTATCGCGTGCGCCAGTGATACTGAGATCCTCGATTGATTCGGAGTCCTGGAACAAAGAGAGAATTGCGCTTTATCACGGCGATTATAAGAATCCCACGCTCATGGAGAAGTGGTTATTTGAGTAATTACTGTTATGTATAAGCCTTTTAACTGTTGTAGCATACATAAAAGAGCTATTACGAGATATAAAGTGGACGGATCGTATCTTCTTCAATTGCGCTCAATAATAGCGTTCGCTAGATAACAAGAATAGATAACAAGGTCGAGTGGTATATAGCAACTTTTGTTAATGGTAATTTGTTTGCTCGTATATCGATTTGAATCACAATACAATTATGTATGAAGATTCTTACAGATTTGCATAAAATGCGCACCTTCATTCTATCAGGTTCTTCGTAATCAGGGTCCATCTTAGGATCCATAGTTGCATCACGGCGAAGTGACGTGTTTCTCGACGGCCCCAATTCCTCCTTTAGCGAATCAAATCCTGGTTGATCTAGTCTGACTCTCGCCACAGCTTTTTCAACGTCGTCAGTCACTAACTCGACATTGAAGATACATTTGTTCACTATATCTTCTCGTCCGATCTTATTGAGAGCTTTTTCTAATGTGTTTCCTGCAAATAAAGGCCGATACGTGATATTTCAATCGCGATGAATTTTATATAAAAATGCACAATTCAATATATTATAAATATTTATTATAATATATTTAATGTTCTAAATGTTCTCTCTATATGTGTGTATTTTAAATATCATAAGTGTTAATAGGTTTTAAAAGCAAAGATATTATCGATATTTATATCGTCAAAATTTATAGCCAATTATATTCTCGTTCGTTTTCTTTTAATTTTGCACAGACCTGAATGTATTGCACATTGTGGATGTAAGCAAGGACATCTCCGAAATATTAACAAGAGCTCGCTCGTGTAATGATTCTGATTTTCATATTCCTGATATAAAGTTATAAACATCGTTTTCTTTTTTTTAAATATGTTTTCGTTAGAATCAAATTAATTAAAATCTAAGAAATTTGAAATAGCAGTTTTGAAAAATGTATTACTTCATCACGAGAATATCGAGCAAATATTAAACAATCTCGGTAATACAGATTCAGAGATACGAATAATTCGGCGATTTGCAAAATCGGTACAAATAAAAAAGCGGCGGAGGACACTTAGATTTTTTAATCACTTTCACTGCGCGACTGCCGATCACGTACTGTGGAATCACGACCGCTTGTTATTTTTGCCGATTGCAGAAACACTGCGAGTTATGTGCGAGTCAATGCCATTAGCGGGAAGGAAGGAGAGGGAACGAAGCGTGTAGAGACTTATGTCAGGCATAATAATGCACAGTGAGATCATCACATATCTACGTTGCTAGAAGAGATTCCTCGCGCCTGACTCAACTATAGCGCGTGTCTAATTAATTGACCTTGCTAGCAAACAGGTTTTTTAAAGGTTACCAAGTCAGCTACCGCAACTCTCATTCATCGAAAATTAACACGCTACGCTAGTTCGGTGATGTAAAGGTAAATAAATTGCGTAACGTCTGCGGACTCACCTGTGGCTTTGTTTCCACTGTTTTGCCAGATTTTGAACATAGCAGCGGCCTGTTGCGCAGGTTTGTCTGGATATTCTTGTTTTATTAGAGCTACATCGTTGGGTGGGATGTTCAACTCTTCCGCTAGTGGTTCCCAATCTTTATCCAATAAATTAGCGATGTCTGTTAAACGGATGGTCGCTCTGTGTATAGCATCTGGTCTGCCTAAAAATAATATTTGACGTGTAAAATAGAAAACTTTGATAACAAACGTCGTTAGTAATTAATTTTCGTTTTATTATGTCATATATGATTTAATGATCACGTACTTATTCCACCATCGCGTAGGAAACTGTAGTTCTTTGACAATTCCAACAAATCAAGCTCGGAGACCGCGGTATCCGGAGAAATCTTTTCCGGCAGCAAAATGTTTAGCGTGCATATCGGCGTTTGCGGCAGTTCACCCCTCGGAACCTTAGGCTCGCTCATAAACATGATTCGGCCCATCATATCCGCGGCATCCGGATCCTTTATTCTCGCGGTGAACGGGACCCTATTTTCCTTGAAAGCTCTGAACGGTAGTTGCAACTGTTCACCCGTTTTTAAAACGGGTACGAGATTTCCCGAAAATTCCATGTATTGCGTTTTTCCTTCAAGAACCTGCAGCATCAAATAAGATTTAACGTCGTCTTAAGTAATTGAGAAGCTACGTATACACGCTCGTGAACACTTCGACGGCAATCTGCATTTTTATCACCGACAATTACCTCGACGTCTCTACTCTTTGCGACTTCTGTAAAATGTTCCTGATGCTCTAAAGTTTTGTCCTCCTTGTCGTCGGTCATACAGAATACACGTAGCCTCGCTTCCAGTGGATCCACCCGTTTCGCAAACACTACGAACCTATCATAAAGTAATCATTAAGGTTGTTTCTCTCTCCTGTATAATTTGCACCTGTGTAATTTGTCGCTGAAAGTCCACGTGTCACGTTACATCATTCAAATACGTACTTAGCCATGAAAGGCACGTGTGTCGCGTGCGTGTAGAGTTCCGTGGCCATTTTCGTGGCCTCGGATATGTTACGGCAGTCCATCAACCAGAAGCGGGCGGAAACTGTGGTGGTGAAGGAAACGCAATCTTTCACAAAGGTCAACGGCGTCGAGCCTGTGACATCCTCCCAGACTGCCCGAGTCTGACCCCCTGAACGACATACATGCCAAGTCCAATAATATTATTAAAATATGTCCGTGTTGAAAATGCGCAGGTGACAAAAGTGATATATGTGTGGTATATTTTCGCACGACCAAGATTAAATACGAGCGATTAACGATCAATTACGAATCAGTGCCTATGCGTAAAAATAATGCATTAATAATCGGATACATTAATAATCGATAGTTATCAGTCCGAGAAAATTTCGCATTTAAAAACGGTCGCTGTAAGTGCGTTGTTGTTAGGTGCTTCAATGTGTGAGTGTAAGATCAAAGTAAGTACATGACTGACCAAATGATAATGCTTGCAAAATCAAGAGAAAGCACTATATACGAAGTGTGTAAAAAGCAATCTTAGGTGTATGAACTTGAGATAATAATTAAGTGATAAATAGAAAAGATGGTATCACAAAATATTAATCTATATGTGTTTGTCATTTTATGGAAAAAAATGATTAAATAACATTAAATTTAAAAAACGATAAAAAGACAGATACAATTATATGTATATATCTTTTCTGAAAACAATTTTAGGGGTATATAGAAATACTGATACTTAAAATATATTCTCAATAGACTGCAATTAAAATAAACTTAAATGTGATAGTATTCAGTGTATATGTATAATATTGTTATAATGACATAAATCCTTTCAGATTACATGATTGGGATTATAGAGGACATTATATAATCCAATATATATGTATATATACCAGGGTTCGAAAATATCATGATATTTATATAAATATCAAAATATCCGAAATATATCGATATATATCGGATATTGGATATATATCCAAATGTGGATATTTATATATAAAATTTTTCTATTTTAAAAAGAAGACTTTAAATTTCGTGTCAAAGTACTCAAACTTTTTATTGTTTCTGAAAAATTATGAAAAATAAATGTTTTATACTTATACTTATAAGTTATACGTTATACATAACAAATACACGATTCGTGTAACACGTGTAACACGAATATAGAACTGATAACACAATACAATAGACAATGTAAGAAAACAAAAAGAATTTACTTCTTTATAATTTATAAGACAGACAATATACATATAATATAATATATACATATTTTATATAATATATACATATTATATATATATTATATGTATATTATATATTACTGCATAAATATCACGATATATATCAACGATATATATTATTGCATAAATATCATGATATGTATCCTTCGAACCCTGATATATACACACACATACATACATATGTATATGTATATATATATCATAAGTACAATTTCATCTAAATCACAAATATATTAAAGCGATTACCAGACAAACGAATGTGCTGAAACAAAAACTTTAAAGTTAACTCTTAACAATGGGCTAGATATAGTATAAAATGTTATCTACTTTAATTGATAATCCATACCTAAATGACTCAATCCTAACAATATGCAAGCATTAACAATGAATCACAACAAGATATGTATACAATAATGATACTCAACGAAATGTTTCTATGAAACATGCAGCTACCATCTCTCTTTTAAATCTCTATCCGAAGGTCCTCGGGACGTCTCTCGATATTACAATAGACAAAAGAAATCGTTTACGACAAAACATGACATATCTTCCAACATTCACATACATAAATAAATTTTCCCCATTTGAGTGAAAAGTTTCACACTGGAACATCTTTTACACGCTGGTGCAAGTTACGAATCGTACAGACTGTTTACCATACTAAACATAAACGAGTTGCAAAAGTGCTGCTACCATTTAAGCAATCTTCTCGTGCAACGTACGATACTTGGTTCGCAGTCCCGAGCGACCTGAGAACAGACGAGATAGCCTACCCACTGCGTTCATGCCTGCTAAACTACAGTAAATCGATACCCGAATGCGCAATAAAGTAACTTCGGCAAGAGCGTATATGTACACCAATGGTGTGTATGCGGCGTATAATATTAGTTCCAGCCGTTTATCGGTAAGAGATTCTCCAGTAAGACGGTACGCTGCTCTACAATGTTACGTGCAAGCATATATTACCAGTTATGCTGCACAGGAGTCTCAAAGTCGGCGCGTCTCCGGAATACTGGTTGATCATGCCTTTATTGGCCGCCTGTGGTACTGGAATAGTTAAAGTTATCGGCTTGTGGAACTTCCTTCGCCTTGGCTCGACAGTAACGATCGGCGACACGGCCACTCTGTTTCCGAGTAACTTGGCTACGAGATCCGCCGGTATAGGGTGTGCCTGTATATAACAATAAGTTTATTAACTATAATAAATAGCTTGCGGAAAAGTGCATCTCTAGAGACTATTATTAGATGTAACAAATTATTTATTTTTACTTTTTAAATCAAAAGTTTTAATTTTTTAATTTACAGAGAGGCGATTAATAATTTTGGGAGATGACTAATTTCTCTTCGCCTATCGTGAGTCATTAATCGTATTTAAATGCCAAGGATGCAGATGAGTCAGTAAATGTAAATGCAATAAATGTGATTGGTGAAGAGAAATGGAAAAATACCTGCAGACCGACTCTGATCTTCTTAGTAAGGGCCGCTTGCGGGAAGACAGCTTGTACTTGTGGTACAGCGGACGACGACACGGTGCCGCCTTCGGGACCAACCGCATGGACCTCTTGCCGAATGCGAGACACCACCGCGAAGTAATGTGGGAAATCTACGGTGAGTATCCTCACGATACGAGACGTCTGGAGATCCTCCAGCTGGCTTAGCTCTGGAAAGGTACAATCTATTAGCTCAAAGTGTTTGCCGTATCATTCGGGGATCGCGGAAGGGAAGTTGCTTGAATCGTACCTTCTCCCTCAAAGCTCTCGTTAAGCACATCCTGGACAGCCTCCTCGCTGGCTTCCAAGGTGTGCTCGCGCCAGGTCTCCCCATTGTCCGATCGTAGAATCACTATTTCCCGTTCCTTTCCGCGCAGCGACGCGAAATGTGGCACCTCTATGATAACAGGGCTACACACGAAAAATTTTTTAACATTTGAGGAGGATCTCTCACTAGAAGCAATTGCGTAATAAAGTGTATTATTCCAAAAAGCGAGCCTTCAGTTACTTTACACGTATTGTTAGAAAATACATAATGTAAATCAAGGGAGCTATTAGGAGTCAGTGCGGTAAATAATGCGCGAGTTAATATAATAGTCCATAGACTTAAATCAATAATTTTAAGTCTATGGACAATTTATTAAACATTAAATTATATTTTTATTAACTCGCGCATTTGTTTACCGCGCTGACTCATAATAGCCCCCTTGAGATTTGTATCGAATTTGAATAATCAGGAGTCCTTTTTTCAAATTACTAAATTCTTATAATAGATGTATAATGTCGCAGACGATCGAAATGGAAAAATAAAATCGTGAGAGATGCGCAAGAGGAACGTACCCCAGGAATTTCGCACCCACAGGGCCCAACTCGAGGATGCGGCTGGCCAACGCTTCTCCCTCCATCAGGGGTGGCGGGTTCGTCAATTTGTCTCTCCTTAGATATCTGCACGTAACGCGCATAGGCATCGCGGCCTTACGCGGTGGAACGATCACGCGGACGCCGCTGTGCCTGCATCCGCGCATCGCACCACCTCTCGCGTCCACCAGGAAGGAAACCAGGAAGCTGAGGAGATTTTGAGGGCGCGTTACGCTCGGGCTTACGACACATCGACGAGGAATCGTTCGGAATATTACAAAAAATTGCAATAAAAAAATTGCAATAAAAAAATTGAATTATATATGTGGAGGTTGCTTATACAAGAGATGCACAGTCAAGGTCTATCTTATGTACCCAAAATACGTGTATCCTCGACGTTACTTTCGCCAAACGCGCGCGTAATACTCTTTTACAGCAATTTATGTTAATTCCCGTACGAAAATAGAATGAGTTTATCCATACATATTATCATATGCATTCTGAAGGAATGCATTCTAAGGGAATCCCGCAGTAGATGATATAAAAAAGAATTAAAGAATACGATTTCTAATTTTATAGCAACGTTTGACCAACATTTCACGGAAATCGCAATTAGACGGATAGAAAATTAAAAATCGTGGTAGAAAATTAAAAATCGATCTTATATACGATATAGTAGTTCTAACATTAATGTCAGTCACAATATATTATATAATTCGCCGATGCGAATTAATTGTTACGAAAAGTGCGCAAAGCCAGGAAGCATAATCCTTAAGAAATTATACTATAAGCGTGATATCCGTGAATCGGAGATTATGACGATCTCATGAGATTATTGTTAAAATTTAGAGACAATGCGCTTCGTTAACACCGTGATATCATCAGCTGTAACGTGTCCTTCCTACAGTGACAGTGAGATAATTCGTACTATGCTCTACCGACACTTAATTGTTGTGCGTATACAATTATTTTAGCGTAATGTAATGTGAATAAGATAGTAAGATTGTACGACAATGAGGTGTATGTGTGTGTGTGGCAAAATAAGAGATAAATAAAACAGCTATCTATACAGGTCGAATCTGCGTGGACATTTCTATGAGATGACAACGAGCTGCACGAGGTGTGTGGACGTGTGGGTATGTGTGGCAAAATAAGAGATAAATAAAACGGCTACGTATGTAGGCCAAATCTATTCCTACGTGAGGCGTCTGTCGGATGGATGTGATAGAGCCGCAAGCGCCAAACTACCGACATTGAAGGCAACGAAAGTGTCAATCTAATTCGATTCAAACGAATTGGTCCCATTCAGTCGCTCTCTCAGCTACGCCGCATGCTGAAGCGATACCGCGGCGCTGAGAGAACTTCACTGATAAGCCTGTGAAGTGTTCACAGGAGAGAATTGTGCAATGCACATCGCGCGGCGAACATAAGCCCGGCAAGGACGTCTTCCGCGATATTGACACACGGTGCCGGTTATTGCGGCCGTTCGAGCGCGAAGCTATTAAGGAGTAGCCGCGGTTAATTTGCCTTTTTATCTCCTTTTTTAATTTTAAATTCCATCAATATTCGTCGACGCGCTTACGTACGTGACTACTGAATAATTCACCGCCGAGAACAGCACGGAAAATTCGCGATAGCTTCAAGGCGCGCGTGCTGTTTCATTCATTGCGCATTCTTTCACGAGTGAGCTTTACCGATTTCTCGAGAGATCAGATTTCTTCTATGAATCATCTTTCGGTGATCGAGCTGTGTTCGCTGAGCGACATGTTTCTAGGAATAACAAGAGTCAGTAGCTACAGGGGGGTTGTGCGATGACAGACACAGGCTGTGTGTAACGACGGAAGAAAGAATAATCGAAAGAAAATCGAGGGGGTGGTGATGTATAATATGTACACGGCAAACTGCAGAAGCTAAGATTTGATGAGAAGATCACTTACTTTCTCCACTGTGGAATTCTGCGAGTAGCGCAAATAAAATAACAGAGAGGATCGGGAACAAAATAAAAAACGCGTTAGTATTCATTCGTTCATAAACATGATGATGAGATGGCAATAATAAAGAGATGATATATCGCTAGTATCAGCACATTTTTACAGAATTTTCATTTGTTAAACCGAATTCGCAATCAGCACGATACGTCTGATTTTTTAACATGTCCGATTCTGTTTCTTTCCTTATTTCTTTTTCTTTTCTGTTTCGTTTTCAGTAAAATGTGCTCCTGTTCGTGATGATGATGATTGTCGCTGATCACTTCGTAAAGTGCACTCATCACACGCAAGCCACTTTTCTATTGTACACGACTACGAAACAAGAAGTAACAATAATAATTATGTATTATAGCAGAGAAAGAGAGAGAGAGAGAGAGAGAGAAAAACGCAACACACTCATACTCTGCGAAAAGAAGATATACCTCGCGGAAGAAACTTAAAATAATGACGCTCCGAAATCTGTTGTAATCTCTCGAACTGTACGAGAATCTGAATCAACTTGAATTTTTTTCAACTGAGGAATGCACTGAAATTCTTAATACTTCGAAATTATTATCGAACCAATTATGTAATTAGTGCAACAGATTCCGTCGCGCGTAATCCGCGCGAAGTAATTCAACTTAAATTAATTGTATGAAAGAAAAACATTCAGCAGCAGCTGTTGCAACGTTGAAACCTCCTACTTTCTACAATCCAACAATCTGTTGGAAGAACGATTCTTTCTCTTATAAGTATTACAACATGCTTAACACCTCGTCCCTCTTCGGACAGATTGCTATAACTGCATCACATTATTTCTAAATAGAACTTTTCTTTTTTCAGATATTATTAATATGTTTATCGTCTCTAATAATAATTACGTTTTGCGTAAATTTATGCAGTATTTATAAAGCAAGAAGACTTGCTTAGATTCGGCAGGAAAAGGAAGATAACGTAAAGGATATATGGTGTACCTGTCCCTCCACATTCCTTGTCCCTTTGGTGCGGTACTGAGGGCTGCCAGCGAGATGCATAGGGACTCTAGGGACTCGCTATTCTCAGAACAGAACCGATTTTGATTATCCGAATCAATAATCTCACTTATCATGCTCATGCTGTTTCGCTCGTATAAGTCGTACCCTTTTCTTGCCATCGCATTCATTTTAGATCATTAGAGAGGTGCCCTGTGCTTTTCTTTTGAACGCACAGTGCCACGTGCAGGAATGACTCTATCAAGAGTGTTGTATCATTGTTAAACAGACAGACGGAACAAGATTTTCTACGTGAGAGGAGAAAATTTCCCTACATCGTCGCAGGCATTCTTCACTCTGTTCAAACCGGGCGGTTAGTACAAATCGTCAATGATAAATGAGATTACGTTGATCAAAGAATCGTTCATCCAAGTGAAACGTGAAAAACAGCATGCTAAACACTAAGTAATCGAACTCCGCTACGAACAAGCAGGCTGTAACGAGAACATCAAGCGTTCTTGTCGAGCTGGCTGAATGACTGTAAACCATCGCAAGTTTTGTCGTGAACATTAAGTAAAACAAATTGTAGCAAAATTCATTATGAGCAATATACTACATCATGATAAATCCGTGTTTCGACACTACGTTTGTTACGTGTTACGATCCCGCATGATTATTCTATATCTCGTAGTAACCAGTTAACTTGTAGATTTCAAGAAAGTAGATTTGCAAGTATATTTCGTGAGCATCGAGATATCTCAGCAAGAATTTCATCCACGTGCCACACTAGTTTCCTTTCCGTGCGATAATCGGATACTTTTACACCGAGAAAGTCCTTTGTAGAATAACTAATTTTTAGAATAGGCTAATTTATACCATGTGCTTCACAAACCCAATGCAGACTTGATTATGCAAATATTGCACGCGACCTGAGTAAAATGTCAACCAATTACAATATATGGATATTAGGCACAAGCTATCAACGATCATGCGTTGATAACGATGACGTAAATCTCTATCTTCTTTAAGTCCCACATGGGACGAACGTGAAATCATTTATGTGAAACGTGTGCACAATCATGGGCACATTTTCATCCGGATTCGCAAAATGCACAATTTGATTCTTTCTAATTTAATATTTCATTGATATCATTTTAACACGGCTGTTTCACAATGTTTTATTTATCATGATTTTATCAGCAGTGATTATCAGCAATAAATAATCTTAAGAAAACAATATATATACAGGGTCTGTCTCTTATACACATCTAGATGTGTATAAGAGACAGGTATATGTCCGAGATAAAATAATAAAAATAAATAAAAAGATCGACCATATTGCTTGCAACTGTATGAGATTCGTTGCCAATCAGAAAGTAAGGTAATAAAATTAACATAATGGGTAATTTATCGGGTGGCCAATCCATCTGCAGGGTTAATCACAGCAGGAAACTTTCACCAACACACAACGTATCACACTATAATACACATCATTATTGTTTCGTAGTACTAATACAGCGGCAATCGCGATACGTATACCGGAGTGCAAGGCCGCATAGTATCGCGGATTGCATTTCTCGTAACATTAGATAACAATATTTTATTCCACTTAAAATCCACGTGATTTACAATAGAGAAAGGTTGCTGCGTGTAGAACTGAGCGAAATTTTGATGTACCGAATCAATCAAGAAACTGTTTTCTTGTATATTACATCATTTATCACGATTTAAAATTATTATACAACTAAGATAATTATTATATGACTTGATAATATTAAAATCTAATCTCAAAAATTTCCTGAATCTTTAAAGTCGGATAAAAAGAAGAAATATTATAAAATTTTGTTCATAATCGAGACTGATAGTTTTCGCAGAGCAATGATAATCATTCAAAGCTGCTTCGTATATATGTGTTATAAATAGAGTTTTTAATTTTACATATATGCAAGACACTTTTCTCACTGTCGAATAAATCCAAAATCCGTAAATATTAGATCATCAACAACATGCGTCGAATTTTGACCATGTCGAGTATAACATTATCAATTTTAATAATGTTATAATCTCAACATTATATACGCTTATCACGGCACACCATGCAATTATAATTTGGTTTCGCTAATGCCAATTAAAACTTTTTTATGTCTCAATTATCAATAGAAGCATAATATTTCCTTTACGATTAAATCCGAGAAAAATTTCAATTACGGCAACTTTAAAATTTTTTACACGCTAAATTATTATTACGGTTTAATTAAGAATCGAAAATTATTGATATTTAATAATATTTGCAGTAAAATTCGTTGCATAACTGTCTAATGCAGTGCAAAAATCTTTTCGGGTTTTATACTGCAGAATTTAAATAAAATAGATCGCATTATCGTCAATGATGATACTTCGTCATTTTTAATATCTTTCTCTTAATTAGTAAAGTTGGAGTGAGATAGAAAGTAGATGTAAAATATTACGTACCCGACATGCACAGGATGCCTATTGATGTCTACATTGTCTGGCTTAAGATTGGCCGCGTTTGTACGTTGATAATGCTCTTTCGTAATCATCTCTGTTATGGTTGGCGCTAGAAAACACATTGCCATGCACGTTAAATTTATTTTCCGAGGATGATCTAATCTGATTAACGCGATGTGCGGAGTAATCGAACGCTCGGCTCTGCGATACGTCGCGGAACATTACGTGCTACAGACAGCTACTATCTCGCGCTCCTCGTGCTCCTCGTGTAATCCACCAAAATAGCAAAATTATCGAATTACCGCCAGAACTGTATAAACAACAGATTAGATAGATTCCACGCGCGTACAGGATTAAGAATAATGTCGACGGAATGTGGAGCGAATTCCAAGACAGATTTTTAGCAGAATCGCCAATAATTAACGTGAAAGACTCGGAAGCGCAGGTAACGACTTAAAGATGTTATTTTGACTGATATACCTGACGAAGCGCAGCCGTGAAGACGCATCTGAAGTGTTTACTTACCTCCGGAATGTCGATTATCTCTCTCGTCGTCCGTCACGTTCACGCGCATCGAATCATCCCCCATAGACTTCATGTCGTCAACAGTCATGTATCGGTACTGCTGTTGGTCGCTGAGCATTGGATCTTCACCTGCGATAAATATTAGGCTTGAGAAACTGAAGGGCGCGAATACAATTCGCGAGAGAGTCCGGTCGGGATAGTGGGGACTCTCGTGTTCTAGAATATCGCCGTGTTCGAATGAGCTGTACGATATGTGAAGATATATTCGCAAATATATTCTCTACGGGAGTATGCGTGAGAATGTGAGTCATGTGAGCCTGCAAATAAGGAAGAAATCATCGCCAAGTACATCGTTGCAGTAATCAAGCTGAAGAAGCGAGATCTGTTGTATTTTGGTGTTTCTGTAATGGGGGACACGTGGCTTGTCCGATGTGATTTGGAGTTTCTGCTAAATAAATCAAAACCGTGTACGATCGCCGCCGGAAGGATTTGGTTCTATCAGTTCGTAGTACAGAATAGAAACATTATCGCGACGGATTAAACGTATATCGGACGATGTGTTCCGAACTATTTCGATAGTCCTCGAGTGTTTCAAATCGCAGACACCACTCGTCGATCCGAATGGAAAACAGAGCTGCTGCGTAGTTGTAACGGTTACTTTTAAATCTTGCAAAGGATTCTGAGTTGCATACACTGTTGCTTTCACTTTAATCCCATCAATCTTCGATCAACAATAAAAATTATGGCTATGTAAAATGGTAATCCTCTCTTCGAACAAGGTATTCGTAACTACAATGGATCAAGTCTGTAATTTATACACACCGCTTTGAATATCTGATGGTACAAAAAGAAGAAATGAAGCTACGTGGTTTAAATGAATTATTTAATAATAATGCGACAAGAGCAGCACAATAGGATTAATTATAAAGAAGAATCACCTTACATTCTCTAATTAAACTAACTAGACGAAAATGTTTGACGCGTTTATTAAAATTATATTTTCGTATTACTTCCCTGATAAAATCACACCTAAAGTGAACGAATTTTTCCTTTTACCAATTTGATCTGACTCTAGGTCCAAAACTTCTCTCATGTCGGATATTTTTTTAAATTTTATATTTAAATATATCACATATATAATATATATTTTGTATTTGATATATTAAATTTATATTTGATATATTACGAATAAATGTTATTTTTTAATAACACCTAAGAGGTAAACTTCGGCCAATTTTGTTCAAGAAATCGGGAAGGTTTGCCGCGGTGCCGCGTACGAACGGCAGGGTGTCGCTAAATCACGTCATACCTTCTGTCAATTGGGGTCACGGTTGGATACGTCTCTCACACCCAAGAGGCACGCGTAAACGAGCGTAATTCGGTGGTACGCCGGCTGTGGGACTGTGGTACGAACCATATCACATTTTTCATGCGACTGAGAGCCGCTCGCTTTACGATCCCGCGTTATCAGATATTCCAAGAATGTAGGCCGCGATTATCTAATGAACGGTCAGCCTACAAATTCGCCTCCCACGACGTCTCTCTTTGCCGTTATACCGTTACCGTAATCACGAATTAACTTCGCACGGCTTACAATTAGTGCTGATCGAGAATGTTTCCAGTTGGGACGAAAGGACGTTGAAGGCTGCCGCTTTCCGGCACATTAACTACTTGACAATCACATTTTTTTCCCAAAAATCATTCCGATAAACGTCATACCTGCTCATTTTAAGTATCTCGTGAGAATTTTTTATATTATTACTTCTCTGAATAGAGAATCGCCTATGACTAATGCGAGAATCTTGAAAGCAAAGGTGATTAATAAACGATCAACACGCACGTGCCGGAGAAACTGTTACATCAGCGTCGATAATAATGTATATATGTTAAAAAAATTAATATAATATCAAGAATATTACACAAGAAATATAATAAAAAATATTTAAAATATTACAAAAATATATGATGCATAATAATACACTGTAAAAAAAGGATGTAATATTACTTCACTATTCATGATGGAAACTTACAAAATCATGTATTTTCACAATAATAATTGTTGTAAAAATACATGAGTTTGTTACGTTTCCGTTATAAATAATGATACTTTTACACTAATTTACATATAATTTTTACACTTGTCCTGTAATTTTACATACTTTTTTTACAGTGTAGAAAAAGATATCAAGAGCGACGGCTGATAGCGATGCAGAATACAAATTCCCTTGATTGATGGCTTAATTAACGTGGCTCCTCAAATTCGAGTGGTTCAAATTTCGTTCGGCATCATTGTTTTTCGGCGGAATGCGAGGAATCTGACGCGAATATCTTTGGCACGCGGCGCGGCGTGCCGACGTACGCGCTCTCCGAGGACACCCCTGATCCACATTTCGCGACGATTTCGGCGCGGTTCTAGGAAGAATCTGGCCCAGCTCTGCCGTTACCCCATTCCCTTATGGTTCGCCCATAAAGTGACGTCACGCGCTATCCGCGGAACTCGCGGTGTTGCCCGTTAATAATCTAAAATTAATGTAAACATTCGAAAACGGCGGACGGACAACGATACCTACGGCGCGGCGCCGCCGTAGGAAGAAACTGTAACGTAGAAGCGCTAATTTTAACGATGTTCAAGGACACGGTGGCTAAAGTGCCGCGGCGATTCCGCTTCTCTCCCTCTTCCCTCTCTCTCTTTCTTTCTTGAAAAGCCGCCGCTTCTATCTACGCGCGACCTCATAGGCAGTGACCTATATCTTCCGCTGCGGAGTACGCGAAATGGCAAGCTATACAATAATCACGTCGAATCTCGTTGAGTGCAGTTGAAACGTTGACGCGCGACGTCATGCACCAGAATAGTACTAATCGCAATCAGAGCGAGAGAGGGAGGGAGAGAGAAAGAAACGCCGCGCTTGTTTTAAGCGCGGCGACTAATCGGATCGGCGCGCCGCTCGTAAAAGCCGCCGATGAAAGATTCAACGGTGCACGTTCAGGGACGAGGGAAGTCAAGGCGCGCCGGAAAAGCCTTCTCCTTCGATCGCGTAACGCTCGACCTTTTTATTCATGCGGCGTAATCGCGTCGCCGCGAAATCACGTCGTACACGACGACACGCGACGCGAAGTGCGTTTCAACGTTCGCGTTCAGTTTCGGTCGCGACGAGTTCCCAGAGATCGCGCGAAACTCTTCTCGCAACGTTCTCTCTCCGCTGGAATCGTTTATCGATTCCCGTCGTATCGCTCGTCCGCGCGTGTTACGCAATTAACGACGACGTTACGCAAAAAATGAATGAACTTTGGAAATCTTGCGAAACAAGCCGCCGCGCCGTATCGGGATTCATTCTAGACTCGTGCGAGAGACTCATCAATCCTGATTCGTGCAGCTTCGGCGGACCGATTTCCTTCGCGTCGCGCGGTCCACCTGATCCGAGAAACAAGAAGCGAGAGGAAAATTTTCATTAATCCTGATTCGGGCAGGACTGTAGCTTAAAGCGGATCGATTTCCTTCGCGTCGCGTGGTCCACCTGATCCGAGAAACAAGAAGCGAGAGGAAAATTTTGATTAATCCTGATTCGGGCAGGACTGTAGCTTAAAGCGGATCGATTTCCTTCGCGTCGCGTGGTCCAC
>NJRQ01000037.1:122048-186894 GCA_003063805.1 Aphaenogaster ashmeadi | reverse complement strand
AAAATTTTGATTAATTCTGATTCGGGCAGGACTGTAGCTTAAAGCGGATCGATTTCCTTCGCACCGCGCCGCCCGTCCGAAGAAACGAGAAGCGAGAGAAAAATGCGGAAGCGGCTGGATGTTACGCAACACTACCACCAGCAAGCGCGATATCTCTTCACGTCACGGTGCCTCGTCGGGATTAACGGGGCATTCGTTAACGCTGTGAGGCCATTAACGGGATGATATTTCCTCGACGGCGCGGTGTTTGTTATTCGTTCGCCAGTCCGGCCGTCCCAGTTACCCGCCGCGGGCAGCGGCAATTAACCCGGCTGCGATACGCGACTTTTATCGCGGCCGTATATCCCGGCGCTGCTGCCTTGCGTAGGCGCTAAAAATATTCGCCGGAAGAGCCGAAAGCCAGGGGGGGACCAACCGTCGAGTCGCTCGCCGGTGCGCTCATCTTCCGAAGAGCGCGAGTTCCGGTGACTAATATAAAACAAGTGGTACTATGACCCACTAAAGTGGGACAAAGAAATCCAACAAGGGGACTGGTAAGAAGAGTTCCGGTGAGTTCCGGCGAGTGCCCTTGATCGGCCGCGACGCGGATGGTATCGCTCGTCGCCGCCGCGCGATACCATCATTCACAACCCCTCCGGTGTCATTGACGGGGTCGGGGTGAGGAGGGCCTCGTCCGCTTCAGTGTCGCGTCCGCGCACGTATAGTAACAGTAGCCGTAGTAGCGTATCACCATCGGGGTCACGTTCCTCGGTCCGCTCTATTAAACGCGACGACGACGCTCTTCGGCCGTCCTGATCGCGGCCGGAATCACGATCCACGGCGCCCGTATTCGGCGTCCCTCCCCGGGGGGGGGGGGGGTCTTCCGGCGTCGCGGGAAGATCGATCGTGGAGCGATCGTACCTGAATCCCGATAACGATGCACGCGCGTCCGCTCGCTCGCTCTCTCTCCTCCTTCTCTACCGGCGCTCCGCGGCTTCGCTTCACGAGCGGACCGGACGGGACGGACGATGCGTTTTCCGCGGATGCAACGCGCGGCACTGAGCGCGCCGCGCGAGCCAGCGAAACGCGCGCTGCATGCGAATAACGTTCTTATCCGAGTCCGGCGAGTCTGGCGATACCTCGCGATACGAAGTCGAGTCTTCGCCGTTTGGCGCGTTCGTTCGTTCGTTCATTCGCCCGCACGTTCGCGGCGATCGCGCGAATTCCACGCAAATTGCACCCGCGTTGGAACACGCCTTGGTACACGGAAAAAAAATTTGTTAACTTGACTAAATACATGAACTAAATAAAATTTATGCATTGGCAATGTGTGGCAAATGCATTGGCTACACGGAGAAAATTTTATATTAAAAATTACTATGTATGGCAGTGGACCATGCTGGAATCATATAAATTTTTACTATGTTTTCACAAATGAGTTTAATAATTATTAATATAATAACATAGTAAAAATTTTTATAATTCCAGCGATGGTCCACGGCTACTGCCATACATAGTGATTTTTAATATAAAATTTTCTCCGTGTATCAATGCTGGGCCAATATTGGCCATATATGAATATACAGTACGATTAAGGTAGTTGTCTCGCGAATCGCAATTCACAAGAAATATTTGAAAATTTAACTGTATGCTAATAAATGTGATATCTACACGTTTGTGCAATTTAAAAGTTATTGACCGTCCCGAACACAAGATTTGTTTTGAACACTTTTCCCTTGTATCGCATACAAAGCGTATGAAAATCTCGTATTTTGAATTTTTACAATTAGAGCGAACCATAACACAGTGACGAAAAACGAATATATAATAGAAAGACACTTTAGAAATACTAGTAAAAAAAACCAAAATTATTAACCGTTTAGTTTTAGAAATACAATACTAAAAAGATCTCAAATTTCACGATTATTTGACGTAGATGAGCGATTTGATGGCCGCCGAGGGGCGCGCGGCGCTTTGTTTTGTGTGAGAGGGATAGAATTACCGAAGTTTTCAGCCTGTAACCGTAGATAGCGGTAGGTAGTCGGCGTTGACTTAGACCCGGTTGCACCAACTTCTTGGTAAGCTAACTAACACTTAAATCATATGTCTCTCTTTGTTTCTCCTTCAAATTAGACAAAGATAAACATATGATTTAACTGCTGGCTAGCTGCAAGAAGTTGGAACAATCGGTTCTTAGGCCGGTATTCATAGTCGGATCTTATATTTAAGACCATCTTAAGTACAGTTTTAAGATGTCATAATCCAATCACAGAGCCGTATTAGCATCTTAAGATATTACTTAAGACGATCTTAAAATAAGAACCGACTATGAATACCGGCCTTAGAGTATACTTTTGGCTTGTACTGTCGCAAGACAACTACTTTAATATCTATAGCCCCTTGTCTACAATGCGTATTTAAGGCATTAAGACTTAAGAAATTGACCAATCGCAGTCGTTTATTCTCCTCATATACGACTGTGATTGGTCAATTTCTTAAATCTTAACGCCTTAAAATACGCATTGTAGACAAGAGGTATATGATATGCATAAATAGCCATACTTTTTATCTTTTATTCATTTGTTTTTTATTGATTGGCATACATTGGCCATGTCGTCTGGAACGGGCTTTAGGAGAGACGACTGAAGGTCTCATCTGTCGATTAACTCGCATTATCCACGCGACAAACAACGGACGCAAACACGAGATCGTCATCCATACGCGAGCGCTATAGCTCCCTAGGAAAATGCAAACGTAATTCACAAACGACGCGGCGTTCAACTCGAGCGTTAATTAGCACCGCAAATAATTCTCGCGTCGAGGGATTGTGTAGATCCAGTTTCTCTCTCGTAACCGTAAAATTATTTCGCATAAATGCGTCGCGTATCGTGCAGAAATACGCGGGAATCCGAACAACAGTGCCATTCAGTGCTAAATGCGCGCCAAGAGCGTCCCTCGAAATCAGGGACGATTCTGCGGTTTGCGGTGCTCTGCAAAATTACGACGCGAAATTACGGCGGAGCGCGAGTCGATTGTATTCAAATACATTTGTAACTTTTTCATGGTAAAAAAAAATCGACGCTCAAAGAGATGCTAAATTAATAAGCTGAAAGATTATTGGAAAACCGCCTTCGAAACCTCTGGTATTCGCGTTTCTCTTAATTTCTCTTTTATTTTCATCTTTGCGGTTCTTTATAGCGAGAATTTTATCACTTTTCATCCGCATTCCAGGGTCAAAATAAAAAATTGAAGATGACCTTATTACAGATCAAAACGTTTGCGGAATCATTGGTATACAATTTGAATATATATTCTAATTAGCACTTATTGTTAGAACTACCTTGGCTCATTAGCCCTTTTATCCTTCACTGAGAGAAAAATTTATGATATTTGTGACTATAATTAAATTGTAAATAATTATGGTTAGGTGCACCATTTTTATAGTTATTACTGCTATAATGTTAGTAAAATAATAACAAAAAAATAGTTACAAATACCATAATTTAACTATAATTATTATAGTTAAAAGAGGTTCCAACTATATAATAATTAATAACAATTAACTATAATAATTATAGTTAAATTATGGTATTTGTAACTATTTTTTTGTTATTATTGCTAACATTATAGCAGTAATAACTATAAAAATGGTGCACCTAACCATAATTATTTACAATTTAATTATAGTCATGAATATCATAAATTTTTCTCTCAGTGTTGTTTTATAATAAATAACTTGCAATAGATAAGAGAAATGGTCAATAAAAACGAGCAATGCTTATGATGGAATATGAAATTGAACAATTGTAATTCATTGTGTTGTGTGTGTATATGTAAAAAGAGAAAAAATATAAATAAAATTAAGAATAAAAAATATAGACGTTTCGACTGTACTTAGTCTTACTCATTATATAAAATAAACATTATAAATTAATTTAAACCTTAATTAAAAATTAAGAATAAAACTTCTGAATCAGGAAGTAAAAGTAACGATAAAATAATATGACACATCATGAAAAACATAAATACAAAATAATTTAACATGGATCGAATAATAAAATTGATTAGTAACAAAGAAACAATTAAGAGGCTATGACCAAGGTCAGAAAATAAAAATCATGTTATATAATGGTAAATTTAAATGATAATTACGGTCGGTGATTTTGAAGTCAATATCGTAAAATAAAAAGATAAAAAAACTCATTGCTCGTTTGGAAGCGAGAATCAGCTGAGTCCATAGCAATTCGAAGGTTGTCATCAAGACTGAGGAAATAAACTATCGTTATCGTCAATAAGTCTATGGTCCAATAAATAATAAGAGAATGTCCCAAATTCAACGTACCTATGATGCAAAACCGACAAAATAAATCTGGTTTAAATTAATTTATAATGTCTATTTTATATAATGAGTAAGACTAAGTACAGTCGAAACGTCTTTTTAATCTTAATTTTTTATTCTTAATTTTATTTATATTTTTTCTCTCTTTTTACATATACAATTAAATTACAATTGTTCAATTTCATATTCCATCATAAGCATTGCTCGTTTTCATTGACACCTATCCATTTCTCCTATCTATTATTGCATTTGCATATAACGAGCCTATTATTTTAAATTTTCTATAAACAACTTGGTTCTTTTTTTCTTTTCGATTGATTCAGAACGCAAATGTTTTCGCGCGACGGATAGGGAGAGTTGAAGCTCTCGGGAGCAAGAATACCGATCTCTCGTAAATCTAGCACCAGACTATGCGCGATTCGCGGTCGACTATGCATGGTGATTCGTATCTTTTAATTTTGTCGAAAGAGTTGCTCTGCCAGTCAAAAACCGAATTGGCACGAATAGAAAACAATGCAAACATGCAAACTCGCGACGAATATGCCCTATTCGTGAATTTCATACGAATAGCGAATCGCGAATATTGAACTGTCTCGTGCCAGCGGCGACCCGAATATCTCGCTTCGATATTTGCGTACGCGCACCACGCCCGAGGATATCCGTCATTCAACCGCGCGGCCACGACGCGCCCCCGATTCCGGACAATGGGCCACAGAGAGCACGGGCGTTTAGCTTTCATTAACACTTTCGAGCTTGCGAAAACACGGTCGCGTGTCGCGGCCCGACACGGCGCGGTCTGTTATCTCTTCGTAAGCACCGATTATCGCGTAGTAGTAACCGACGTCGGTAAATACACTACGGAGAGTAACACGTGACGAACATATGTTGCCTCTGTAGGGCGAGAACGAGATATTCCGGGATGTATTGACGTGCATTTTAGCACTTTTATCCGTGCGATTCACCCTGCATTTTTCGTGTCACATTGAAATATTTACGTACTAGAATTCGCACATTTTTCTATCGCTAGTTAAATGTATACCGATCGTTCTTTATAGAAATGAATTATTGTTGTTCGCATAAAGATAAAAAGATGCTGTCTTTTGTAAAATGGAGTTTTGGAAACTATAATAGTTATTTCTAATAAAGACTTCTCTTATGATAAAACTATTTAATAAAAAATAACATAATAATAACATAGTAGGAAAAATTTTTTTCGAGCTAATAATTTAATGCAGATCTCCAAGATGCTCCTAATTGATGTGCAAATATTTCAAATATTTCAATAAATCAATATATTAAAAGTTATAAATGTGAAGAAAAAACTGCATCGCACAAAGCGCATCGAAAAATTAAAGCTTAATTAGTATCTCGAGCTGATGACATAAAACTTGATGTAAAATTGAGCTGATGACGTAAAATTCTAGATTTAGCAAGCTTGATAATGTTTAATTGCAGGAATGCGTTATGCCATACGAACAAAGGCGCGTGGGAAGTCGGTATTTAACGTTCATTAACGTACTTAGCGTTATGAAAACAGAGTCGCGTGGCGCGATATAACCTTACTTATCCTTATGTTTATCCATTATCCTTTTGCAAGCACTGGTTATCGGAGAGAACTTAGCGAAGTCGTCGCTTCGCAAAAAAATTCTTTGCATGACTTTTGCACGTCGCGATTCCTCCAATTTCTTTTTTGCACGATGACTGCACAGCTAACAATAAGTTAATTCGCGATTTGACGCATCATTCGAAGCGGTGAGGTTTAAGTGAGCTTAAAAGCTTCTTTAAGGTTACTTATCTTTCGATAGGCTACTGTAACCAGATTCGTTTATACTTTCTGTAAGATTTACACTTTGCTAATTCTTATAACTTTACTGCTGAAAATGTATACTTTCTCTGAAATAAATCGATCAATAGAAAGTTAGAAGTTTTTTTTGTATCTTTTACAGCAAATATCGTGTAATATCGTAGAAAGCTTTTTGGGCTCTAATTGGGATTCAGTCCAATCTGTCACAAAAAATCGTGAATTCTGATTGGAAAATCTATAAAGAATCAGATCAAAAGCGTAAGAGGATTCTAAGGAAATCCAAACAGATCCCACTTGCTCTTCCTGACGTTTTTAAAAGCATGTTCTGGTTTTTATTTTGTCATCGGTGATAAATATCGTTACAAAAGCAGTGTTAGTATTATTGCAAGATTATTGCAAGATTCTACATTACGATCTGTCCAATTTCGTTTCATTCCAAGTGGTCAAAGAAGAGAAAAATTCATCCGCTTCGCGAGTGATCGGCGAGGGTCGCGTCCGAACGTTGCGGACGGACGACTTGTTAGCGGCATACACTACTATTCATAAGTTTCCGAACACCGATAAAAATAAAGTAAAAAACATAAGATAATTGGGGGGAAGATGCTAAATGGGGCAAAATGCCAAGCAACCATGATTCAGAATTCGTTTATAAGTTTATAAGTTAACTACTTTATGTTTATTTTATAGTGTTTTCTCTAATACTATATTCTTTAAATGACAAATACATTTATTTGAATTAATCGAAATATATATATTATTTCTTTTACAAATTAAATACAAAATGTTTGGCATCTCCCCCCCCCCCCAATTACCTCACTCTCGCGTAAATTTTCTTTATCTTGGCGAAATAATTTAACCTGCTTTTTAAAACTATTAAAAGCCCAAACATATGAACTGTTGAAAGACCAAATTATTATAGTTATGTTGCCGAAGTGTTTTATTTCATTTTCAGGAGTGTCCGGGAACTTATGAACGGTAGCGTACAACGCGATGTAACGCAACAGATGCGTGATATTTACATAATACGTCACTGTTCCTGCTGCCACACCCGCACGCACAGCCGCACGTGAATCCCTTTTTCTTCGCTCTTCCCTTGGCCATGCTCGCCGATTCCGCGAATCCTCTTTTTCCACTCTCTCCACCCTCTTTCTCCCACGTGGAATTCGCACCGCCGAGTCGCTCCCTCCTGGAGGAAGCGTTCCGTGTCCTCTCGAGCGTCGTTAGCGCACTGATGCACTATCGCGACGCGCCGTCCGATAGCCCGTCCGGAAACTTCGCGTGCGGCGCGTGCACTCGATATGCAGGTGGCATGGAGCGAATAGAAACGCAGCGGGCCCCGATATTGTATTTTTACGACGGGATTTTTACTGGCAACTCGCAGGACGCGTTCGGCCAACGTGTCGCGCTATATAGGCGCTCTCTATCTCGCTTTTCCCTTTTTCAGGAAATCGGCTCGACGCGTCTTCGGCTCGCTCCCTCGCGTCGTTATCGCGCGACGGCCGCAGCGGCTTATCAGCTCTGGTAGGTTGTGGCCTCACTTTGAATATCGCACACTGACACGTGGTCGTACGGTCGATGGGGCTCGCGGCGGTTGAGCATCCACTCCGATTAGATTCAATTCGTTTAATTGCGTTAAGCACACGGGATAACGCGCTGAATACTTCCTTTATCTTCGCGCGCGCGCGTACGGTGGCGTCGACGGGGGTCAGGAACAGCGACTGCTCTCGGGGGGAAGATTGATACAGGTTCGACCGGCGACTCGCTCGCTAGGAACGTGACCTCATTCCGTGAATCACCAATTTTATAATAGTAGCTGCCTTTGAGCTTTTCCCGCCACTTTATTTACCGCGTCCGGAGCACCCATAAGGGGGAATCGACGGGGACACGCGAGGGGGAGCGTATATATCACCAGCGATTCGCGTGATCGAATCGTAGCGGCGTCAATTAGTAGATAAAGTCAATTTGTAACGTATCGCGATGATGTTACATAGGTCGAAGTTCGACGCGAGGAGAAAAAAGGATGAAGAGCGCGAGCGCGAGATAACGGGATCGATCGAACTTGTCGTTCGTCACGATTGTCCTTTGTCGTTCGCGATACGATGAATTAATTAATCGCGCGAATTTAATTTAATTTAATTTAATTTAATTTTAAAACCGCAGGTAACGAGACAGCGGTAACTCTCGAGCGATTGGCGGGAACGAAGTTTCGCACTGAGAGAAAAATGTATGACATTTGGAACTATAATGACATAGTATATAAATGATTATTAGTTAGGAATTATTTTCATAGTAAGTCTTTTTTATTTGTGGAATAAAAGAATATTATTTAATTATAGTAAGTTTTTATAGTAAGTGTTACCATTATATGGGCATAGTACACTGAAAAAAAAATTCTTGGTAAACTTGTGAGATGCATTTAGTATACTTTCTTTTGAAGTATTTGATTATTATTACCGTTTATAATAATAATAACAAAACATTTTGTAATAATTATAAAAGAGCAAATTTTGTTTAGTTGAGCCAACTAAATTATGTAATACTTATTATACGTTTAGTTGAAACTATTTTACCAAGGTGCTTGGTAATATTAACCAAGCCTGGATTTTTATAACCAAGCCTTTCTTTCAGTGTATAAGTGATTCATGTAAAATTTTTACCAATAATTATAATCATTTGGAATAAAAAAATAGTAAGATAGAATATATGGAATAGTAAGAGAAATTAACCATTTTATATAATTAATAAAATTGGAATATTTGGCAAATATCGATACAGATAACTATATTCTTAGCATGCTTTATACACATGATAATAATAACAAAAGAAATATGACTATAAATCTGTGTTCACTCTGCTATATTTTGCATGTTTAATGAACTATAAAAATATATTTGTGGCCAAAATTCACTATAAAATATAGTGAGATTACTGTTATTCCAACCATTTTTTTCTCTCAGTGCGGGGAGGAAGTAATCCGTTTCTTCCGCGGGAACAAAGAGAGCGTCCCTTCTCAGTTCCTCAAGTTCGCCGGTATTATTTCCAGCCGATTACGATCGGTCCCGCTTAAAAAATGCGATCGACGTACGACGCGATACCGTTCGATACGCGGCGAGTACACACGCGTGGCAAGCGTGGGCGTCGACGCCGTGCGTGAGTGCGTTACAAATTTTCGCACGCTTTATTTCTTCTTCGTTCCTCCTCTTAATCGCGCGGCCGCGCCGCGCGTGTAACGTTATATAAATACGAGACTATTTCGGTCCCGGGATCCGTGGGTTTGGCGGCACGCCAGGCGGCAGGGGTTGGACTGACTGACTGCACTAATAACTGCGATACGCACGCCGGCGGTTGCATAACAGGTAGCTGAAGTGGAGGGCGGCGGTACCGTGTGGTAGGTACAACTACGACGACGATGACGATGCGGACGACGACGACGAAGGCGACGACGAGGACGACGTCGAAGCGCGCGCTTCGCTCGGCTGGTATAACGATCGCGCAGCTCGTTGTTATGTAAATTGCGTTAACGGTAGCAGCACACCCTGTTCCCCGTCGCTTTTATAATTTTCCTTGACGTAGAGTCCCATCAACCGGAGGATCAGATCCCACCCCGCGCGCCGTTAAATTCCGACGTCTCTTCTACTTCCGACGCGACGTAGTCGAAGCGAGCGATTTGGTGCGTCCGCTTTTGACACTCTTGACACGTGCAAGTACGTACTCACGTCGAGAGCTAGAAACAATCGCTAGATTGTTGAGTATAAATCTCGTGTGAATAAACGCGATGAAAAAATAGAACCATTCGTTAAAACGTGTGGTATCCGCGTAGAAAACTTTGTGGAATCTAAGACCGATCTCAAACCGATTTTCCCGAAAGATTATGGAGATTCTGGTTGATTTTTTATATGCGTATAGATACACTAAGAGAAAAATTTTTTCAAATGGGAAAAATACATTTTCTTAAAATATCTTTTGATACAAAAAGCTTTGTGCTTCGTGCTTAAAGCGGTGTCTACAATAAGATTTTAAGTCGTAAGATTTTACATATCGACGAATCACAATCAAAATTGCGGTCTTACTTTTAGAATGCTCAACTGTGATTGGTCGATATGTTAAGTCTTACGATTTAAAATCTCATTGTAGACACCGCTTAAGGCTGGATCTACAATAGGGTGTAGTAAGCTTTAAGCTCTAAGAAATCGACCAATCACAGTAGAATTTGAGGAGAATAATCGACTGTCCCCTTGTCTACAATGCGTATTTAAGGCGTTAAGACTTAAGAAATTGACCAATCGCAGTCGTTTATTCTCCTCATATACGACTGTGATTGGTCAATTTCTTAAATCTTAACGCCTTAAATACGCATTGTAGACAAGGCGTGTGATTGGTCAATTTCTTAGAGCTTAAAGCTTACTACACCCTATTGTAGACCCAGTCTAAAGCGCTGCCTGTAAACATTGACGTTGCACAGTTCGTACTTGTCATTATCCAGATCCTCTCTCTAATTGCGTCTTTCATGATTTATTTACGATGGCAGATGCTTCGTTAACTCGTATTCTTTGAGGTATTTGTTCCAATAAACGCAAGAGCGCTTGTTTCGGTTTCTTCGTTGTTTGTTGGACGAAGCTGCCGCGGTAACGAAAGAATGCCGTCCGTTTATTATGCACGGGATAATGATAACGATCACATCGGTGATACGCACGTTGCTTTTTATAGTTACAAGATCGCGTTGATTGTCGAGAACGCGACATAACTGAAACCACACGTGTCGGTGTCTACGCGATCGCGAGGTATCCCATGGAGAGATTACGTAACAATGTCAGAACTATGTTACAGATAGCCTGATTGTGTCAGAAATTTAAAAGTATCTGCATTTAAATCCGATCTTGTCTAAGGAAAAGAACCTTAGGAATATGCGATGAATATAGTGCACTAGGTGCGTTCTAAAGCCTTGACATATTACGGTGATATCGTTACGATCAACTGAATCGGTATGTATGAAGTTCCTCAGACTTCACACTAAAATAGTATTATCAACAACGCCTTTTCTTATAAAACGTTTTCAATAGTAAAATATAATTGCATTAAACAACGTCTTCTCTTAACAGAGCGTTTTCAATTTTGTGGAAGAAAGACATAATTAAAGATCGACAGTGTGACTTGGGTGTTTAGAATATAACTTGGTACGCTTGTGCACGGTATAATTTAGTGTATCGTCAAACCGCTACCATCAAAAATAAAAGATTCGCGAGGGGGGAGTGAAAGGTAGGACGGTGGGAGGACGAACCGCGAAAATAAAATGTGTGACAGAAATAGCGGGCGAGGAATAGAGGTGTGTCTGTGCGTGTCTCTGTATGCAGATCTGATGTATGGAGGTTCGATTAAGTCGAGATGTACTCGTGAAAGAGTGGAGCGTGATCCGAGATGCGGATGTACGAACGCTGCCGGCGAAATAATAACGATGACGACAGCGACGATGATCGATACTACTCCCGACACTACGTCGTACGCCGCTACGTCACGATGCTTTAATCGTCAAAAATAACGAAGCACAGCTGCTCCCACATAGAAAACGTTCCGGGATCTAATTGGGAGCCAATCTGATTTCCCAAAAGAATCATGGACTCTGCCTGGAAAATCTATGAAGATTCAGATCAGAAGCGCAACGTTTTGCAAACGTGATCGTAAATAAAAAATCCAAAAGAAGATTTTCTAAAGCTTTTTCTGTTTTTTATTTTGTCGTCAGTAATAAATGTTCAAATGATGTAGTGTACAAGACGGTTTAGTATTTCAAATTAAGCGAATTATTTACAAAGAGAATAATTCTGAACAAATAAAAAGACGTACCAGCTAAAAAAAAAACGAAGAATATAAAAATATATAAAAAGCTGACAAACTCCCGCAACTTACGAATGTGTAAAATACTCGAGTTATCCTCGGATGTAATAATTTATTTTATAAAGTAAAAAAATTTGATATTTTATGTTTGATCTTAGAAAAATTTAAAAAAGAACATTTGTCTAATCTCTATTATATTAATAAAAACGATTTAGAATTATTACTTCTTCTGCTGATTTAAAAAAGATCATACGATAATTTTCTTTTACGTTAATTTTGTATAAGTTTATTTTTTATAAGTTTTTCATAACTCTCAATCAAACAAACTTTTTTATAAAACAAAGATCGTAACTTTTTTTAAAACTTTTTTATAACTAGTACTATTTGAAAATATAGTAATTAAATATTATTGCAATCAATATATCGATGTAACTTTCTCTCGTCTTCCATTTTATTGAATTCAATGCTTTATTTATATAAAAATAATTCCATAAAAGTGATTTTACCCGTGAAAAAAGAGATGCGAATTCCTGCATTGTTTCTGTTGCAATTCTGGATACAAAACTCGATATTTGGGATAAAAATAGATTCTCCAATTGATACCGCAAAAGATATCAGTATAATACCTATTTGGATCGGATTTGTGCGGGCATTCTGATCGGAATCTACACCTGGGAAGATTTTGGCAAATTTCTATGCGGGAATATCTTGCGTCGGCAAGAGAACGACAATTAACGATGACATATCGTCCCGCGATTACGTCGTTCTGCGACAGTGCTAGCGTGTATACATATAATGTATAAATCTACGTATATATTTGCCGCGGTGGCGTTCCGCGTCGGAACGCGTGAAGACAGAGAGAGAGTGTGTAACAGAAACAGAGTACAGACAACTTACGGGTATAGGTCATTTGGCCCTGGTAGTAAGAAGGAAGGTACACGTGTTGCGCGTGCGGAGGCTGCCCGTACACATTCATGGCTGCGGTGCCGATTTCATCACCACCTACATACATCGTACACGCCGTCGAGGTAAGGTCATGGTTTCATCAGAGCGCTAATTTCGCACCATATACACTTGTTTGTCTTTTCTTTTTTCTAAGTTTCGCTCTCTATCACTGGGTTGTTTATAAAAAAAAAAAGAACTAGCGCCGAAGCTACCGCAGAAGTGGAGAACGAGACGCGCGCGGGTTCTGGTTTGTTCAGTAAGCACACCTGTTATCATTAAGTTGCAAACACATGAATTACATGAACTACGTCCTCTGTTCTCTGCTAGGCGCACAAATACGTCTTTCTACGCGCTCGGCTACAGATCATTCCGAGATGGGAGCGAAGGTATTTAAACGTCCCTACTGTCGGAATAAACTCGGCTACGCTAAAACAACTAATGTCCATTTCTACCGATGTAGATTAACTTTAATCTTGGTTTAATTTACTCTTCATCTTTTTCTAATTCTTAGAACTAGAAAAAGATAAAAAGTAAGTTAAACTGAAATTAAAGTTAATCTACATTGGTAGAAATGCACATAAATCTTTAACAGGAAGTTTCTACATCTATAAGCTCTATATTAATATGTACACATTATTAGATTAGATGATCTTTTAATTTAATATGTGACTTAAGATTTTATAATATCGAGATATTGTTAGACAATCCCGAACTCTGTTCTTGTTGGAAATAGTTCTTGATTTGTATTTTATTCTTAAATGATACACGATCAGTTTTAGAATCATTTACTCTTTAGTTTCGACAATGGTATAACGTACAACAACCCAGTGAATATTGGCTAAGTGCATGCTTTTGCAAAGTAACATAAACGCAACAATCAAGCAAATAATAATTCCATTTAGCATTTTGATATCCGCTTCGTAACTTTAATAGATGGAGCTAAGAACCTAGACCTTTGATAGATAGATCTAATTTTTTTTCTTGAAACTCGCGATTCTGTCTATATTATCCCGACTCTATTTATCTCTGTAGTTTACACCGTTGTGGTCGTGTGGATCGGGAAAGGATATCAGTTCCTATCGGGAAGCCAACTTCAGTTTCACATGCTAATGGTGTTCGCGTCATGCATTGTACGCGGACATGCGAAAAACTGTTTTGTTCTGAGGACTCTACAGCTAATACAGTACGTCTACCTAATTTTAATATTACGAATTGGACGAATATTTACCTATCGATACGCATATTAATATTTGTTACTTTTACTTATAATTAATATTTGTTACTCTTACTTTTACTTATTTTTCGTAATTCTCTAATATTACGTTTTTGTAAATCTCCTCCATGCACATTGATTCATTATTTTGCTTTCTTGGCGTGCAATTACTGTATCTACCGAAAAGCTTCATCTTCGTTTCAAGACCTATCTTATTTCACCTATATACCGCTACGATGTCGCTTATGCGCAGGTAAATATATTTAGAAGGATATAATTTCGCCTTAAGGACTAAAAAAGTTTAGATACTGTCGCCTCTATGCGCATTATCAGCTTAAGCGAAAGCACTGTTATATTATCAATTTTCGCTTTCTCTCATATGTATCATATCTACTTTATGTCGATGCTAAAACCCTAATATGCAAGGCAAAATAATTATGCTAAGCGATAAGCTGTCAGAATACATATTTATAAAAATTGTTGCGATATCAGAAACAAGCTATTTCTGAAACAATTGCCATACTATCAATATCTCACGCATACACGCTTGTTAAATTTTTTATAATAGTCTGTTTCGTTCCAATATCGCAAGTCTTCGTCAATAAATTATGCAATAAATAGAGATAGTAAGCAGCAAAAGGATAATAGATAATAGATTCCGTGATTAAATACGAGTACTCACCGCCCTCGTCTTCGCTGTCACTCATAAATGTCTCTTGCATGGATTCGGGTGCCTGAACTCTGTATTTTTCTTCAATGGTGACGGTATGAGTTGTTGTGATGATAGTCTCTGTGACGACTTTCAGCGTTTCAATGACACTTATGTAGCCGAGCTTTTGTGCGATATCCAGAGCAGTCTGTCCATTCTGTAAAATATAATTTACATTCAGTGTGATTATATTATACTCTGACTTTCGATGGAATTTCAATATAAAAACGATAGAATAAAACTTACGTTAGTTACAGCATTCGGTTTAGCTTTACTCTCCAACAGCAGATTAATAACGAGCGTATGTCCTTGTTGCGCGGCTTGATGGAGAGGAGTATAGCCAGCATTGGTGCTGCTATCAACGGCAGCACCAGATCTCAGAAGGAATCGTACCATAGCTGCCTGACCAAAGTGAGATGCCACGTGCAATGGCGTATATCCAGCCTGGAGAAAATACAATAAAATATAAGATCTCAATATTGGATGTAATGTCTATTAAATAATTAGATTTAATTATATATAATTTCACGGGTTATTTTACTATTTAATCCAATGCGTCTTATTTGTAACGATGCTTTAAGACCAACAGCAATCACACTACTGTGTCATGTAGATAGGTGTTATTTTAAAGTTATCAATGGACATATAGAGCAATGAACAATCACTTGTGAAGATTACGTCATCTGTGGTAATTTAATTATGTATGAAGTGCTAACATATTGTAACTAAAGATACAATCGTAGTTACGTTGATATTACTATAATCACAACAAATACTTATTTTTAACTACACGAGTTATTTCGGTAAGTTTACACATATACGAAAGTTAGAGAAAAGCTTATCAATTATATTACCTTAGTTTTAGCGTCAATCTGAGCACCATTCTTTACAAGAATGGAGGCGACGTTCACTTTATCTTCTTGTGCGCATAAATGTAGCGGCGTAAGGCCATTCTATAAAGTATAAAAATAAATATAACGTAAGATTTTTTATAAATAAAAGTTAGTTGAAAATTACATCGTGTTTCTTTTTTACCTACCTTCGCTTTGTGATTTGTGTCTGCTTTATGCTCGATAAGAAGGGTTGACATATCAGTATGGCCTTCTTGTGCGCTCAAATGTAACGGTGTGAAACCAGCCTTTGATTCTGCATTAGCTTTCGCTCCGTATTCTAGCAAAGTAGTTGCAATGTCCATCTATCGAAAACAAGAGTGATTTTATTTACCAATCATGAATATTTCCAATAATTAAAGTTGTGTGATCGTACCTGATTTTTGCGTGCAGCGATATGCAATGGTGTATGGCCATTTTTAGCCATGGCATGTGGTGAAGCTCCTTTATCAAGTAAAAGTAAAGCCACGTTTTGATGATCGTAATGAGAGGCTACATGAAGAGGCGTTACTCCGTTCTGCAATTAACAGAATATTTGTCGAAATGTTACAGCATATAAAATAATGTGCAATGATGCGTGCAAGTTAATTAACTGTACTACTATTATTACTTTACCTTTAAGTTTAAAAAGCGCTTACCTTTCCTTGAGCGTCAACAGGCGCATTCTTTTGTAGTAACAACCGAGCTACGTTCATATTGCCGTACTTGGCCGCTAAATGCAAGGGAGTAAATCCTTTCTTGGTCGTTGCGGTAAGCGAGGCGTTATTTTCTAATAAAACGGATGCAACCTGTATGCAATCACAGAAACGTGTTATAAAAGAAATATATATCGTTACGTTATGTATGTCGTTATAATATTTTGTCATTTTACCTCCTCCTGGCCTTCTTTAGCAGCGATATGAAGCGGTGTATACAAATCTTTCGTTGTAGCATCTACGCCCGCACCATGCTGCAGCAGTAACATCACAATATCGACGTTACCTAAGCGGGAAGCGACGTGAAGCGGTGTCTGTTCCTCCTACAAACAATTCGCATTTCTTTATATTCGCACTATTACATAACAAATTCATCTTCAGCGATGAAAGTTACTCATATTAATTATTATTAATCAAGCACGGTACTTACTCTTGCTCTAGCGTCGACTTGGGCGCCGTTTCTAAGAAGTATCCTAATAATATCAGTTTGGTTCGCCCTGGCAGCTAAGTGTAACGGCGTTTCGCCTCTCACGGTCGGTATATCGGGGCTAGCTTCGTGTTGCAATAAGTAAATCACGATATTCATGCATCCCATAAAACTCGCTACGTGCAGTGGAGTTAATCCAGACTGTGAATAAATACATATGATATTGTTAATTTTCGTATATTTGCAACTATGTATTCTTATCTAACGCATACTATGTATTCTTATCTAACGTAAACGTTAGGACGTAACGTAAAGTTAAGAATAACGTGAGAAGAGAAGCTTGAAAGTGTCATACCTCAGTCGTAGCTTCGATGCTCGCTTTGTGCTTCAGGAGGAGTTCAACAACTTTTATACGATTCTTCTTGCATGCGATGTGAAGAGGGGTAAATCCGTTGAGCGCTCGCGCATTGGGATCGGCGTTTCTATCAAGAAGTAGTTTAGCTACGCGTACGTGGCCGCAGTGTGCAGCCACATGCAGCGCAGTCAAATAGTCCACCGTCACTTCGTCTACGGGTGCACGGTGGTATAACAAAATTCTCGCGGCATCGACGTGATCCCCTTGAGAAGCCATGTGTAACGGGGCAAGACCATTCTGTCAAGAAAAACAAGGTGGTAATTAATCTCGACAAGCGGAAAACATTTGGCCGACAAGACGCACGCAATCGATTTATACCTTCGTTTTTGAGCCAATGGGTGCCCCCTTCTCGATGAGAATGTCAACTACTTCGTGATGGCCGGATCTGGCCGCGCAATGCAAAGGAGTTAGACCATCTCTCGTTTTCGCTTCGATGTTTGCTCCCTTGCTCATAAGGAGATTAACCATTTTAATCTTACCCCATTTCGCCGCCACGTGCATTGGTGTGATATTGTGCTGCAATAGCAAGAAGAGTAAGCGTTTAGAACATTTTTAATCCTTCTTTTAGTATTTTAATCCTTTTCTTACAAAAAGTTACATACCTTTGCTGCAAAATTAACATCCGCGCCTCTGTCATAAAGCAAGGAAGCGATTCGGTCGTTGCCATAATGTGCGGCTATGTGAAGCGGGGTGAAACCGCTTTTCGATGTTACATCGGGATTATGGTCGTTCTGTAATGGCAGGCAAATTAAAGAAATTATACGTGGACTAATTTCTACATAGCATCGTCTAAAATACGAATCGCAACTGACAAGACGTCACAATTACTTACTTGTAAAAGTAGGGCAGCCGCCTTGCAGTCGTCTTTCTTAGCGGCGATGTGTAGGGCAGGCAGTCGAACTTTGCCACGGGTGTCATTTTCTAATAAAACGGCCACTACTTTGTCGTGACCCTGTTGCATAGCCACCGCCAGTGGAGTGAAACCGTCCTATATGAGGAGAAACGTGCGTATATATTTAATAGATATACCTAAGTAGATTATTAAATAATAATTTAATGTGAAAAATAAAATAAATATTTAGCAAAATAATAAATATATTAAATATTATATATATTTAATATATATAAATATATTTTTTAATATATAATATATAAATATATTTAAAAATTTGGCAAAACGATGAAAAATGAAAGCGTTTCATACACAAACCTCGGTGGCCAATGTCTGATTCGCACCCTTGCTGAGGAGGTACTTGACCACAGAGTCATGGTTTTCCTGGGCAGCCATGTACAGCGGCGTGAACCCATTTTGCGATTGTGCATTCACAGAAGCACCTCGTTGTACCAGCAATTGTACAACCTCCTCTTGTCCAGCTGAAAGAATATATCGGTGTCACACGAATTATTCGCAGAGAGACGCTTTACGACGCGAGATATCGGGGACTTCGCGAGCCTCGGAGAGAAATAAATGTTTATTTAAAATTGTTCGCGTCCTTGTCCCGTATGCATTTAACGAGCGACGAGGTTCATACGAGAGAATGAGCGAGACGGAGAGAGACAGGGAGATGAGAATGTATGCGCGCTTACCAAGAGAAGCTATGTGCAATGCCGTGTTTCCCTTTTTAGTAGCGGCGTCCACAATCGCGCCGCGATTTAGGAGTTCTCTCACGATTTCCAAGTGACCGTCCTTAGCCGCCAGGTGCAAAGCGTTTAAGCCATTCTGCAATATATAAGATTCATATTCAATAAACAATATATAATATTCATATCGCTAAGGAGCTTCTCGAGACTCGGACTACAGGTCTGTTCGTTTTCGCTGCACTTCTGAACTAGTGCAATAAGTTAGAATGAAACAAATATATTTTCTTTTATTCTAACTTATTGCACTAGGTCAGAAGTGCAGCGAAAATGAACAGACCTAATAGCGCGGTTGTGCGCTATGCCAAAATCTGCAGGAAGCGGCAGATCGATAACTTACGGCGTTAGAAGCGTTGATATCTACTCCGGACTCCAAGTATTCCAAGACCTTCTCGAGTTGCCCAGCACGAGCTGCCCGTAGAAATGCAGTACTCGGATCGCTCTGAAAAAAAGATGAAATACGTGCCACTTTATATCTGAAGATAAATTATTCGGATGTGAGATTTAAGAAACCTTCACGTTTCCCGCATTCACATTTCTTCATTTTTTATATTCCTATCTCTTTTTTCTTCGTTAAATCAGATAAATTTAAATACACGCTCGTTAAATAAATAAATTTAAATATTACAGATATATTACATCACATATACAAATATCTCGAAGCGAATTTCGAAATAATCCTCATTCAAAATTCTCTTATGCAACTTTCTCGATCCTTTTTTTTCTTTTTCTCAAGAATCAGATTCAGTATGTGACTGTCTGATTTTTTCTTTTTTATTATTAATATCCCGAGTAGAGAATATTATAACATAAAAGGATATACATAAAAGTATATTTCGAAACTCATGAAATTTCCTGTTTCCATTATATATATATATATATATATATATATATATATATATACTTATATAAAAAAAACTGAAGTTTTGAGAAAACGATCGCGCAAAATATACATTTAATACACATTATACTTCTGATCTGAATCTTTATAGATTTTCCAATAGAATTCATGATTTTTTAAGAGAAAATTGGATTGGATTCTAATCAGATCCCAGAAACCTTTTTATGTAGGTCGTAAAGCTCGTGTGCCGTAAATTGTATGCAAGTTTAAGAGATCTGCAGCAAATCGAAGTTTATCGCGCCTCTTCGGATACTCTTGGCATATTTCTGCGATGCGACATAATTAGTACAGGAATGCAAGGACACGTAGGTGTAGTAGAGTTCTACACGCAAATGATTCTAGAAATTAATTAGGCATAAACTGCTACGAGAGAGAAAAAGAGGAAGAGAGAGAAAGTTTATCCCACGTACGTAGAACGTATACAAGATGTCATAATTCTAAATTTTTTACAATAATATGTACACACGCGCTTTGGAAATATATTCCAAATTCTCCTTTAGCAACGGGATTGCTAGAAAAGATCTGATAGTTAATGAACAGCTCTGTGTTCTCACGGAAGGAAAAGGTTTCAACCAACTGTTGCAATTAAAATATCTCGCTGTTAAATCGCAAGTTCCAATTAACTAATGACTTTATAATAAAGCAGTTTCTTGTGTACATTCTTCTTATTCATGTACCCAATATCTTTAACATGTGTAAAAAATAATTCAGCCGTATCTCTTTTCATACATTAAACATCCACTTTCGTCCCGATTTCCTTGTCAATCATGTTTAATGCAATCGACATTAATTCCGGGGAGTGGGTCGTGTCGACCGGTTTATTTCGGATCGTACAACGCGGGTTAGTAATTAACTGTAGATCTAGAGCGTGGGGCGCCGCGCAGTCTGTAACGACAAGAGCTGACAGAAATCCGGCTCTCTCTCTCTCTCTTTGTCCGTTCCCTGGCTCCCACCCTTGGGTGGGACCCCTTCTTTCCTGTGTTCAAACCCTCGTATTCGAGACCGCCGAGTGGATATATACCAATGCAGATACCCCCTACGTCGCCGCGACCTACAACTGATTCTACAGGATATTGCAGAGTTACCGGATGTGCCTTTTAACTGAGGCTTCTTTTCGACCACTTTAGTAGTCATTGTCTATTACCCTTCCAACTCTATTGTACATGCTCGATAGCTACATCTCGAATTAAAATTCTACTTTGTATATCGATGCGAGTCGAAGTTGACTGAAGAATATGATGTCATCATCAATCTTCCCGCTTTTAAAGCTTACTTCGCCAGAAGCACTCTGTTTTCTGTCCTTAATCGCTCGAAGATCGTGGGCGCCTGGATATGTTTTCGTTGAGGGAGGGATTTCAAATCGATCAAAAAATCTACGGTGAAAATAATGTCAGACGGTTTTGAGAACATCCTGTACAACCGAGACATACTAGTCTGGCTAGTTCGCGCGGGATGAAAGCCAAGTCAAGCCCGAGTCAATGGACCTAACTAAAGCACGTTCTGCTCACGCGGAAGACAATAAATATCGGGATTGTTACAATCTCCGACTAGTCTGTCGCGTAAATATTCTCGGATGGCACGCCTAGACAGAAACTGCGCCAGTGTAACGGACGCAAATATTTGTAGCGCGTAGTTGCACAAGCTTCACAATTGAAGCCATAAAATGCAGAGAATAAGAGTAATCCGCTGAAGTTTCGAAATGATATATAATTTTCTAGTATAAATCCAATCCTATTAATGCTACCAAGGGATAATCCTTGCACTATAAATAATTTGGATATCTCTCACGTTAAGGATAAAAATTTTATTAAACAATTGAAAAAAGAAGATGGACTTAAGCCGACTTTAGACGTAATTTACATTTGAATTCAGAATAGAATTTTATTTATTATTTTGCCAAATACTTTTAATTTATATATACATATATATATATATATATATATATATATATATACATATATATGTGTGTATATATGTCGTAGCCAGATTATTATATATATAAATCCGTCTTTTTATAAAACGTCTAGGCGTTTTATAAAGTGCGGCCATATTCTCAAATGATGGTTAAAAATGAAATATTTTACAATCTGGCTAAGAATTTTAGTCTTTTTATAAAACGCTAACAAGCGACTCGCCATATTGTAAAACGCGACGATGTGTACATCGTTTTAGATTCTGGCTGGTTCAATTTAGTCATTTTATGAACTGTCTTTGTAGAACAGCCATTTATAAAAAATTAATAGGTGACTATGTGTATTTCATTATGTGATTATGCCCGCAGCGCGTTTTATCAATAAAACGTGTTTTTATAGCGGGGTGCAGGGGGGGGTATATTATATATATATATATATATATATATATATATAAATAATATACATGGTATCCATTTTCTATATATGTATGCATTCTGAATAGAATGTTTTTCGTAGATTACGGAGCACCTAAAATTAGAAATAGCCATCTCGCGAGTTCTGCAGACGTAAGCCTTTGCGTTTCGCGGTCGTAATTAACTCTGTGGAAACGTACAATATCTTGAGTATCGGATTGTTTGCGACCGTTACATAAAATATTGCGTGCAAAAACGACGCAAACTGGGCAGCTTTGTATGCGCGGTGGGAGTTGTAACGGTAAATCTACTGTAGTGTACCGCGACCGTAGGTAGATGGTTTTACCGAGACGCAAACGTTTTATCGTCATGCGCTCGAAGCACTGGCGATAAATCGATAGTCAGTTCTTCGCTGCTCTTGCGCTCGTACGCGACGTTTCCCATCGCTTTTTGTTAATGCCGAATGCAATTTACACGGAGAGTAAAATGCCTTCTTTTTGTCGTAGATACGTGCTCGAGGCAATTGCTCGAGGCAGACTCGTTGTCTCAAAAATATCGATAATTATCAAATAGAACTCTATTTGATTTGTTAATTTTCGCAGTGGGACGTGCGTAAAAATGCGTTAATGCGATAATTTGGTGTCTTAAACGCTAGAAGGAGAAAATGAGAAAAGAAGAAAAGTGCACGCGCGGTTTTATCTGCTAAAAATATTAAATTTGGAGCAGTCTTGTATACTGTGCTGTACCCTGCGTGCTTCTTGTCATAACAAAATTTCAGAAGAAACTTGTCACAACATTAATAATACATTTATTTAAAATTCGCATTGTAAGCAAGAAACCTACTGTCGCAAACGTTGATCTGAGATTTTCGAGAGAACGAGGCGTAAAGGTGGTGTCGAGTTACGTTCGTTTAATTCCAGAGTATCTCGTTTCGCTTACTTCGCAGAAGCGATTTATTCGTCAGTCTTTGATACGCCAGGCAGGAATTAGAGATGCAAATGGAGCTCGTATCGCGACGGTCATTATCGCGTCTAATCGCGTCAAACTCGCTCACGGTAATACATTCTAGTAAATAAAACGAACGCTACATTTTTACCGGCCAGACATAAGCGCGAATCGACTGTCGCGATCTGACGTATTGACTTGCTGACGCGACATTTTTATGAATGGTCAACATGGTTACGATGTATCTCTTGTATAAATAAACCTCCGTTGTATTCATACACCGCAAGACGTATACTTGATCCACGCCGGAGAGAATGCTGAATGGTGAATGCACAATACGTGCTCCACCTTGCTTAGACGCATTGAAAAATTTTCTAAATTAAAATAGAATAAGAGCAGGTTCTTTAAGTTTCGTGTATTGAGTCTTCCAACAAATCACCTGTCTTTAAAAAAAAAGATGTAGAGAAAAATAGAATATTAAAAGGATATTTTTCAGAGTCTGTTTTTGTAACGAGTTACGTCACTACTCGAGATATTTATGTTAAACGCACCTCATCAGCAATACTAATTTCTTTATCGTCGATCTAAGGAAAAAAATCATGTAATATTTATAGAACGAATCAGTAATACGTGCGCGATGTAGAAGGCGGCGAATTTGCGACAACCTGTATACAATGGTGAAAGCACCGGTTATATTTGATCCTTGGCAAAAGCTGACGAGTGTGTTTACGAGTGCACGTCGGTGCTGCGTACGCAAGGGAATCTGCTTCACGCGGACTGCATGTCTTAAATAATTCAGCGGACCGTTAGTTCCTCATGCGAAAGAAAGATATCCCCTTCCGCGTCCGCTTTCCACCACTCTTTCTCTCACTTTCTTTCAAAACAGGGAAGAACCTCCACTACGTCAGTTTCCATTGACGTAGGAAAATAAGGAAACGCCACGGAGGAAAAGCTACGCGGAAGAAAAGAGTTCTATTACCGTAGCTGCTACAAAATTGTAGCTACACAGAAAAAAAGAACATTCTTATTTCAAAAATATCTTTATTTTTGACATGTAAATCTTAAAATGAGATTGTATAGCGTTAAACGAAGAAATATTACTTGCATCAAAACATTTTATATAATTCAATAAAGAAAATTATAGTCTTATTATTCAAAAATAATTTTTATTAATGAAAAGCAAAAAATATTGGATAGAGAATAACAGTACTTTCAAACCAAGAATATTCATATTATCAAGATAATACAGTTTAATCTTATTATTGTATTCTTTATGTGACAATTACCATATTCAAATTAATTTATAATATTCTTGAAATACAAGAATATAAAATTCTTCTAAGAAAATAATATTTTCTTGCTTATATATGAAACAATGATAGTGTTAATTTAAATATATTCGTCTTGATTAAAGACTTTTTCTGTGTGTACTACTGCATTCTCAATATAGGAGCGATTAAACGTTGCTGCCGTAATCAATTATTCAACGTACAATCATTTAATCACATGAAAAACTGTTTTTGTTGAGGAATGTTGAATACATTTATTTATAGAAACAGACGAATTTGCTGCCAAGTAAACAATGTATTTTGTTACTGCAGCGAAACAATCTGTTAGTATAGCAAAATAATTTTCAGCAAGTTATTTTTAGCGAACAAAATTTTGTTAACGAATCTTAATAAGAATTATTACGGTTAAAAAAAAATTAATTGCGTAACAGTCGAGAAGATCAATCGTTCGATCGAAAATTCCTTGATAACTGTTACTTTCTATTAAGTGTACATACGCAACCGTAAGAAAAGAGCTTCCATTTACAGTGCGCGTAATGCGAATCGACACACTTTTCTTTAAAAGGTATAAATTAAAAGGAAACCTGTATTCGCGCGCACACCGACTCTCAGAAATCGAAAGCATGTCTACTGTGATAAAACGTCTCGTAAGTCTCACTGTTGTTTCGATAAATTTGCGCAATGTTTGGTCAATAACTAACTGCGGCTAAACATTAAACAAAGTATATTGCTCGAAACTTCCCTAGTGTGTGCACGAACGAATGCAGTTAAGGTGTTTCTTCGCTGCTAAGAAGATTCCTTCGAATTCGAGACGCGCGAATGCACTTAAGGAGTTGTTGCGTGCACGCCGAAAGTGCCTGAAGTGTTCTAAAGACGTCAATTGCACGTCAATTACGTAACGTTACCGATAACTTTATTATATCAAATAGACACATGTGGCAAACTCGGGAAATACTCTTCGCATTTTTCAACCCTGAAATGGAGATTTAATTGTCTAAAGTCTACATTTAATAATCTAACAATATTGGTAAATATTAAGAAATGTTATTCAATTATAATCATTGAATTATTCAATTGTCACGTAACTATGATTATTGAAAAGAGAATAAAAAGAATACGGGGAATGGAATACGAGGAACCTTAGCAACTTTCGTGATGCTCTTTCTTTCTTATAGGCGCCGTAATTAAATGATATGATGGTTTTTGGGAAGCAAATACATGTTATTTCCCATCGCGAATGATACACGTCGGGAGTTGCGGCTTTCTGGATCAGGCACGAGCGTCTCAGTGATCTCAGCTGCGGTTTTCTCGATGGTCCAGACTGGAGAACCCGTTGCGGGCAACGGACTACACGCAAGTGTACTCACTTCACTTGCTGTCTGGGCAGGGACGCTTTAAGGGCTTCCGGGGCCCTTTAGGGAGCGCGAAAGAAGTCGCTAAACATAGAACACGGACCACGAACGAGAGAGAGAGCGACCGCGCGCCCCATCAATTCCCGTGGCGACTTATAACGCCCGGTCCCTTATTCTAAACGTTTAAAAAAAGCATCCTGCGCCGCGATGCGTACGAATTATTTATAGCCGCATTTAAAAAAGAGATTTTCCTTTCCGCGTTGTGCAACGTCGGACATCCAACGAGGGACCGGGGAGTCGCGCTGTCGCGCGAAAAAGGATCGAATTATCGAGACCATTATCGTATTTTAAACGAAACGAACAATGATCCCGCACACGAACCGAGGCTGAAACGAGGAAGGGCGGGGAATAATTCAACGGATAACTCGACCTGGGTCGTTAACCGAGTAACAGCGCGGTCGCGCACGCAGACCGCGACAAAGTTTAGAATTTACGTCGCGGCTAACGTTACATCCCTCGTTGTCGTCCGTGTCTTTTATCTTCTGAAATATCTTTGACATCGCAATGGAATATTTCCAACTCGCAACTGTAGCTCCGATAGATCAGCGTTCGCCATCGATTCGCCGGAGCGGTGATAAGGCCTCCTTTCGTCCTGGTCCTTTCGTCGAGCGACAAGGAGCGGCGAGAAGGAGCACATTGGCCGCAATGAGCGTAATGGCTATGCGCCCGCCTGCAATTTCTGGCGATGCATCAAGCTAACTATAGCCACGCCATGTGCCAAACTAACGGCCACAGCCGTAGAATGCTTTCGAACGTGGCCGATAGTTTCACTCTCGCGAGCAACAAAAGAAGGAATTGGTGCTCGCAATCGTCTGCCAGCTGCCTACGATAAGAGAGATTCTACGTCTGCGAGCTGCGAGTCCGAATGCTATCAAGGGAAAACTTGCGAGGATTGCCGAAAGCGAAGGCGCGACTTCAGAATTAAATCGGCACGGGCAAGTTCGCGCGGATAGAAACGGAACCTGCACGCGAAATCACACGGTCCAATCCTCTGATAATAATTTCGGAATTTGCGCCGTCACGGTCCGTCCTTTACCGTAGCCATGATAGTGCAGCGGCGAGGGCAACGACCTGCCGCGCGGGGATCAACGGACCTACGTACAGGTATCACACTTTTTCCCTTTCACAAAGCATCCTTGCAACGGTCCCGGCGAGCGCCACAAAAGCCTTCGGTTGAAAAACCGTGACTGCATTTAAGCTATCGCCGACGTATAAATAGGAGATCATTAACCCTGGAACGTAGCCTCCTAATAAAGAATCGCGGAAAAAAGGAAGGTAAAAGAATGGGGCTTTCGAGAAATTGAATTCTTCAAGGGGATCTCTAGAAAAGGAAGAAAATCCCCCGCGATTGTAGCAATCTCATGGGAAAGAGATAATATCGCGAGGACCATGAAAAGCTGTTGCTCGTACGACAACTTATTAGAATAATAAAATTTGAGAGGAGAGAAGAAGAGTCATCAGGCTTACAAGAACTAAAAATCTCATGAAGCATGTTTAAGGACAACATATAATTAATTTAAACATAATTAATTTGTTGAAGCTCTTATCGGGAGTCATAAACTAGGCTGATAACTAGTCTTTAATTTGTATTTCAACGTCCAATTTTGTCGAAGAGCAGTCTTGCTAACGAAGGCTGTCGAGTCTGTTCTCATCAAGACTCGCGATTAATCAAAGAGAAGAGGTATCTAGGCGGTATGCTCTGCGCAAAAGACAGCAATTAGAGCCACGACAATGACAAAACGAGGCCGAGTTCATTGACTGGCTAAAGATGCTGGCCCTTGATAGAGGAAGGATAATAAGCGGCGAAAGAAGAGGAGCGATCTCCGTGGAGGAGGGCAGAGGAAGACAGGAGGAAGAACGCGGAGAGCGTAGCGTAAGCGTCGAAGCGTAACCGGCCGAACAACGTGCTCGCGTTTTCCGATCAATGAAACATCACGCCAGAGGAATGCTCCGGTTAATACCACCGTAATGGAAAATGCCCGGCTGGCGAGATATACAGGCGCAAAAGAACATTATGTCTTTTTTAGATCGCGTAGTCTGGGATAAATTTATACCTGACGTATGCTGTCTCCTCCCAGAACGCCGCCGCTCGTAATTGAAATTCCTGCACGACGGTTTACTGCATTACGTTAAGCGGGATGAATGCAAAGGATGAAATAAATCTGCGGCACGATTCTCGAAAGAGCCAATCTCGGACGCTCGTAAAAGTACATGCCGCTTACGTAAACGTTTAATAATTTCCCATTTCAAAATCGTACAACTTTGCTCGCGCGTTTAATTCCGGTTTTCTACACTCTTCCTCGCGCATTGTATTCAGATAGCTTTAACAATCGAGAGAATTCAAATTCTCGAATGCGCGCTTGATAAGATTACCGTTCCCCGGTTTCTGCAGATAGCCACTACTAACGCAAGAAATTTATCTCAGAATAACTCTATAATACGCAATGAAAAGAATTCAACCTGCGTAGCGGATTATAATTTATTCTCCTCATTTTGCGCTCGCGTACCGGCAGGGAATTTATTCAGGTATGCCATTAATCACGCGGTGATAAACAAACGGGAAATGAACTTCGCGAGATATTAACGATCCCGCTTCGTTAAACCGTCGCTCGCGGATCTAGATGTCAGGCACATGGAACTGACGCAAAGTGGCGGCCGGCGCTAGGCGAGCGATCAGGCAATTAGCGGCTGCGGCAATAATGACGGAGTAGCGATATAACAATCTCGGTTAAGTAGTCTAGACTTAGCTGGCCGTGCGCTGCATTAAAAGCAACGGTTACGCCGGATCAATCGGCCGCTATCTCGTAAATCGGCGTGCAAAATCGATAATTGATCGGCGATGGTATTAGGTATCGTTTCGGGCGTATTAAACGCGGTAGATTGCGAATAAACTGTTAATTAATTGCCAAGCAATTAATCAGAACCCAGTTTGTGGAAAAAGGCAAGCTCCTTGTGGCGTATACTTATGTACGCACTGCGCTGAAAGCCTTAATATTGTAAGGTCCCGAGAGAAATATTTAATTGCACATTCTTTTTTTTCCGTGCATGAATGCAATCGCGATCGCTGAATATTAGTCACGATCGCAATGAACATGCTTTCTCGAAAAGACTTAAGTCGTAGAAGGGACGTCCCCCCGAGCTCTGAATATTGACGTCTCGACCCATCAACACACGATGATTAATGACAATTTGCATCGGTCACTGGCCGAGGGAGAATTTGAAGATCCTGATCGGATTGGCAGCTCAATCTGTACGTCGTTAAGCAGCTCAGAAAGACGTCTCATCTTTTACCCATGCATTCGTATACAACAGTGAGTTCAAGTACGGCGTAACGAAACGAGTATCGAGAACAATTATCCTCGCGTTTATTGTTCTACAAGAAAATCTTGCAAGAAAGAGAAAAGCGACGTCGTTGAGTGATCACGGTTAGTGATAAAAACGTTTTCCACTAGCGTGCGTTTTTAGCGCCGAAGAGATCTTACGTTCGTTAAGAAAACGCCGTTGCTCGGCGAGCGCGGTCGCGTCGAAATAGCGAATGTGGCGTAAAATCGGATCTTCATCGCCGCTCATCGCTTTTCTGAAACGTCGAAAAACCCGACGTGCTTGCCCCGGTTCGGTTTTCGGTTCCTCGGCAAGAAACCGGTAGGAAGTGTCCGTGTCGTAATCGATGTCGTTTACGAACTATCGTTCCCCATCGCTAGGAATACCGGCCGCGTCCACGTTTAGCCGAGACGTCAACTCGCAACACGCACGCCGGCACGCTGGACATAACAGTTAAAAATAACGTCAAGGTGCGAAACGCACGACGCCGGGGTTCCGGCCTGGATGGACAAAACCAGATTTCTCGGAGGCCTGTGCAGCAGATACCCGAATACACGCGGATCACAACCGCGTCACGATTCTCGACGTAAGAAAATGTCTTGTCTGACACGGCATCGGGACATCCCGCATTTTCGAGAACATTATTCAATTCTTAATGGGTCATTGAAATCATGTTTACGTCTGCCGAAAACACACGAGCAACCAAAATACACGGGCAAATCAAAATGCTATTCGTTCGTTGGGCGTAACCTCCGCTTTCGTACTGCAGGGAAACGCCAGAATTTTTCTTAACATACATGACAAAACAAAATAGCATACGTCTCGACAGATAATTAATGGTTTTCCGAGGTGCTTGGAGCATCTCACGCTGGAAACGCTCAGACGCAATTAACGTGTTTCGCAATAGCAAAAACGTCAGTGTCGATACATATCGTATCTAATTATTTTGAGACAAAAAATAAAAAAAAAAGTGCTAGACTTTGTCCGCAAAATTATTCTTAGACGTCACTATACGCGACGGTGAGGACCCTCTGCATGATTTCTGTCGGTTCCCTTAAGGGGTTACATCTAATTGATATATCGAAAAAATGAGACTTTTTTGGGAATTTTTTTTGAGAAAACTATAAAAGCCATCAAAATGTGGTTTAGAAGGTAAAAAAATTTTTTCCATATTTCTTAATAATCGTGTGTACTTCTCTAGCAAAACTAATGTAAATAACGAAAAAAATTTTTATTTTGTTCCAGATGCTAATCCAAAAAAGTTCTGTTTTCGCCCGTGAAGCGCCTACAAAAAAAGCGCTCTTACTGTAGCTACGACTGAGCCGCCATTTTGTTTATAAAAAAATTTTTTTTGTATACTTCAATACATGTAGAATAAACCCTCTAAACCTCATTTTGATGGCTTTTATAGTTTTCTTAAAAAAAAATTCCCAAAAAAGTCTCATTTTTTCGATGTGTCAATTAGATGTAACCCCTTAAAGAGTGAAGACGCAAGAACTCTTCCCCTCTTCCATATTCGTATCCTCAGCAGCTGCAATTAAATCTATCTGTTTCGCGCTGGGAATCCTTGTGCAACGCGGTTCCCGCGAGTCCTGCGGGGAAGCGAAACTTCCCACGGGCGAGTTTAACATCTTGACTCCGTGATCGCGTCGCCCCGATAGAATTTCGCGACACTCGTTTACCACGCTAACGACCGCTTTATGAGCGCGATGCGCCAGCTGTTAGAGCACTGCTCGTGCACGAAGCGTCCTTGTGTTAAAAATATTATACGTAAAAGGAAAATGTCGCGATAAATAGTTCACGGCGAATATAGGAGACGCGAAATATAACGCGTAAAAAGATAAAATAAAGACTGCTACACGGAGTATAATATACGCGATCCGTTATAATGTCATAGTGACATTATACACATATACCTAAATAATAAAATCACACATCACACATTATACCTAAATAATAAAATGATATTTGCTTAAAAATATAAAATATAAAATAAAATATGAAATAATAAAATAATATTTGCTCTATTGACTTTTTTTAATCTGCGAGTGTGACGGGCCGAATTAAGTACAAACCTTTGCTCTGAGAACAATCAATACTTGAATCAGCATTCGGACGTTATACGGTTCACGAGCGACTTAATAATGGCCAGAGATAATTTATGTTCGCGCCCGCATTAAAAATTCTCTAAGATATAAATGAGATTCAGTCTGATTTCTCCAACAAATCATAAATTTTGGTTGAAAAGTCTATAAAGATCAAGTGAGAGGTCCGAACTGATCTCGTTTGCTCTTTTCAACGTTTCTCTAAAGTCTTCTCCTAGTTCTTATTTTATATTAGAGTCACGGCTCTCATAATTGCGATATTATATGCGGCTGATAGAAAGACGCGATCAAGGATAATCAGACTCGTCAGTCAATCTAGTCAGTCAACATAGCGTCGTTTCATCTCCCTCCCTTTTATATTTTCTCGATGGATCAAAATTACCTCCCCTCCTCTCACCTTTGCACGTATTATGCATAAGCCGGCCTTATGTAATCGCCGCATATTACGGCCGGCAAATGACATCACGTCCAGCGTTACAAGCGTTGAGGTCATCAGGTGCCGCGACTCGGCTGAGACTTTTTTACGGTCACTTTGTCACGGTATGTTCAAGATGACGGCGTGTACACGCAGGTAGATTACGTTTCTCAGCAAAGCGAACGTACTTACAATTAGTCTCGGTCTACGTCGAGGCTAAGCACAGAAAGCGTGATGATTATTCTACATTTTATTCTCGGCCTTTTCTCATCGCATTTTCCAAAATAGACTAAAGGACGCAAGAAAATATGAAATTTAAATACAAAAGTTATATGTTTTGACGTAATACATATCTTGCAATAAATTCGTACAATATCGATTCGTATGACATTTTGCAATAACATTGAAGTACAATAATTGAGCTATTACTGCAAGATGGTAAAAATGAATACTCAAAATTTCGATATACGGAATTATCGAAAATTTTGATATAAGAATTACTGAAAATTTCAGTGGAATAAGCATTGGTACGATTGCTGAAATGACATTTGGCTCTGCGTAGCCCAAGTATCAAAATTCTGTTTACTCCCTTAAGCGGTTTTGGCCACGGGCCAGGTATCAATAGAATGCGTTGGCCGTTCGCGATCGCAAGAAAAACATCGGATGATGCAGAGAAAAGTACGTACTCCGGCGTAGCAGCCATTAATCAAATGAGTTGACGTCCCGGTGTCAAGTATGTAAACGGCAGAAGTTTCCGCGGCAAGCTTCTTTTGATTTAACAATTAATTCACAAATAAAATACTGTTCAACAGAAAAGCTGAAGCGTTTATCTTAAAAAGTGTATATAGCAAAGATTTTACATTTTGTATGAATAATCTTTTGCAGAAACACACGACTTATATCTTGCAGTACAATATTTGCTTGTAAATGTCATTGCGATCGTAATAGGTATTACTAATGCAGTCATGCGAGCTTGTATGAATTTATAATGCGTGCAATACGTGCCTGTTTTACGACTATTTATTTATAGAAACAAATATTATTTTCACACGAGCATATATTATTATCTCGAGATTCATATTTTTATAAAAATGTATATTTATTTTATATGTGATACCATATTAAATCATTAATAAAAGTGATATTTGTATAAAGAAACAAATATCTCTCTTTGTGTGATAAAATTCGGAGTAAAAGCGCGTTCGCTTCATTTTACTTGTGATACTATAATGGTGGTTGCGTCAAATGTAATTGTTGTGATCGGTACAACAGAAATAATAATGTCGAGAAATTTTGTCGAAGAGGTATCCACTGCATATAATCGTACAATGTATTTGCAATAATCAAATTTAGGACACGAGACAACCGGTTGTCCGATCGGTATGTCGCCGCGTCCCAATTTTCACTGCAAGCAAGGCGAATGCATTCGTGACTCATCCATATCGTCATCGCGAAAAGTATACGGCCGTGTTATAATGCCCGAAACATGCTTTCGCGAGATGAAGCGACAAACATCCCACGAGAGACAGAGAGAGAGAGAGAGAAAGAGAGAGAAGTGCTTCTTTCGCGAACGTTACGCGAAAATATCTTCTGCTAGTCGAATTTTACGAAAATCTCTTAGTAACAGCTCCAAGCTTCGAGGTCGCCTGAGAAACTAGGACGTTTAAAAATTATTACTTCAAGAACGCAACCGTTAGTCGGCAACGATAGTCGTCATTATTCAATAACAAAGCGAATATTTGTAATATTAGCAAAGTACTGAGCTCCAATTTTATCTTGTCAAACATAATCTGTAGGTGCAAATCTATCCTATTAACATGTACAATAAACCTTTAACAATTTTTATTTTATTAGTGCAATAATGTAATACAATTCCAGATCTTTTTCTAACTGTCCTCAATGAGATTTGATTAATTGCCGAGACAAGAATGCAGTTTGCACCCGTGTTATTAACAACTCTTAATCGAGCTGTTAACGAACGATATGTCTATATACGCTTAGTGTCAAATGGTTGAACCCTGAACTCATGATTAAACCCTGTCTTCTGCCAGGTTATATCAGATTCTAAGACAATCTCTGATTGTATCTCCCGCGACGTTAGATTCTAACGCGCCATTCGTTACGGTGAATTAAGCACGGCAGAAATAGCTCCGAAGACGATGAAAACGCGTAGTGATTTTAACGATGTAAGGCTGCTGTTAATTAACGGTAGATCGCAATTCTTCGCACCGCCTGTGTTTATGTAGCGTCGTATATGTAGCGTATAATAACAGTAATCCATAAGCGTTAAGACTAGGAAGAGGTGCTGCGTTTTCCCTTATTAATATCTTTCTCATCGCGAAAATTTCAAATATCAAACGAAAATTGGTGGTTCCCTAAGTCTTTAAACAAGCATGCAAAGAATATACATATATGATACAAATAAATAAAACAAACGAGACTTTCAATCTTTATCTCACAATCAGATGAAGACGACACGCAAGCTTCGCACGTGAGCAACGAAAATAATCGTAAACCCGTTCTCCCTTTCTAATTACTATTCGTAGATAGAGCTGTGCGAAAGGAATAATTTTGTGAAAAGTCATCGGGCGGGCTGCGAGAGGTGGAGTCGCCGAAAATTGTATTACTCAAGAGCGGGCGGATCCCTCCGTTTGCGCATTCTCGGCCGTTCATGATATCCGTATATGTGTCACCCGATGTTATCCAGTAATCTCCTCATCGCCGGCAGCGCGTCCTTTTCATTGGGGCTTAATTAAATGTATGCTCGGTATGCCGACGTAGGAAACGAGGGCGGCAGGGTCCCCGACTGAACGGGGGACAAATGGAGAGCGCGGCCGAAAGGGTCGAGGTCGTTGGTTACAACAGCAGCATGAACTGGATTTCAGGACTGCGCCGTAGATGCCTCTATCCGGAGCGCGACGTCTCCTCTTTTAGACATTTTTTTCGTCGCGAATTCTCCCTTTGGTCCTCGTCGTACGTTTCGAGGAGTAAGGAGTAGCAAACAGAGAAAATTAGCGCAGACCAATCGTTTTGTAATTTTTCTCTCAAGTTCAAGTGAATATCGCGGATATTCGCGGATATCGTGGATAATATAAAGTGTAATAAATAACGCTAATTCCAAACGACTCTGCGCGGAGACAAAAGTTTTCAAGGACCCAGGAAAAATGCAAAGTAAAACGCTGCGAACGAAGATATAAATAAAGTTCCAAACAACCTCTAATAATAGTGCAATATGGACAGCAAAGTTCCCAGTAATGTAGCTGTTTCGTGCAGTACGCGGCGCACATGCCTTACGTTTTTATCACGTAAATTGTCACCCGCGGCAGTCCGCGTGGATCTAGACTACGTGAGTGTCCCTGAACGATACAAGGAGCGGGGAGATATCGAAATTGGAGACTACGGAGGGAATTAAAATAATTGAGCGCTTCCTGGCGTCCGTGACGTCGGGGGAGCGAGGGGGTACGAGAAAAAGGGGAGAAAAATAGAGAGAGAGAGCGGAAAAAAAGCTATGCAGAAAAAGCGATCCTCGCGGCAGGGCAGGGCATGGCCGGCGTAGCGTTATACAGGTAGGTAGGTAATAGATACACGTAGATGTACATAGGTATATATATGTGGGGCAGGCAAGATGGAGTCTCGGAGGCACGGGTCGATATGAACGCGGCAGCGCTATTGCAGCAAACCGCCCCCTGTTCGCCTCCGCCGTGGTCCCTGCTCGCTGCTCTTACCACCTTTGCTCGGCTCTCTTTTCACTATCAATCCCTTCCCTCCGCGTCACCTCCCCCGCCGCTATCAATGGTATCGCTATCGATATGCACAGTTTGCACGCGTATGTCCGAGTTTTTTCGAAAAACGTACTTTCGCGTAGCCGAGCGAAAGCTGGAGGATCGATTACAACCCAGAAACCGCGGAGGGAAAGCAGATTATGTGATCGCAGGATATCGATGATATTTTTAAATGTTTGGCAATAACACGTTTATTTTCTGATAAATCCTTTCCATAAATGTAGTACTCTAAATATTGAATGAAAATTCTTTATAAATATAAATAAGTTCAGTCACGCGGAGTCTGTTATCTAAGTAATGCGGTAGCGATAATAATAATACGAAACAATAAGTAACTGATGGTCATCGTCGTATTAATTCGTCGCGTTAAATTTCTAAAGTACCACGATAAATCCTATCTGCATTTCATTGGGAACAATAACATTTGGACAAATAAAGTCTCTTATTTATCGCTATATTCACATGTAAATGCGAATATAATGAAAATTGAATCGCCATTAGAATTCTAAAGCAAATACTAACGTCGTTCATGTGACATGACACGACAGTCAAAATGTTAAATGTTGCACAATCAAAATCACGTTCTGTCTATCAATCACTTATTTCTGCATCGAACTCAGTTTGATACGACCGTTTCAATCCGTATGCAGTGACTGCTGCATGAAACGGCGTCGATAATCCTGGCTTGAGCGAGAAAAGCTAGGTAAACATTTTTAATGAATTCTCAGCGCGATTAGCTCGCTGCTTCATTATTCGGATGACTCGGTGTTACCTCGAGTCGAGAGATACAAAACTCGTTTTACATTAGCAGCTGACTTGACGGCGTTGTAATACGAACGCGTCGACCGCGCTTTCCATTGTACCGGACCACGGCCAGATTGCGAGAGTTCTCTCGTATCGCGAGAGATCAAGCGCATAAATTAGCGGTCCCCTTTCGTGATATTTCGTATTGGGGTTTTTCTCCTTCCCTGACCTTTTAATTTCTCCGGCGGTGACGTAATCTCGCCACGTGCGGGCGTGCGTGTACGCGTCTAAACAAAAATAATCGTGATGCGATCCCGGACTGATACACGGAGACAGAATCGGCATTATCCGCAGTAATATGCGCGAGAACTCGTCGACCGTGATTAATTAATACTTCGACCGCCACGAGAAGTACCACAATAAATTCTATCTGTATTTCCTTGGGAACAATAACATTTGGACAAATAAAGCCTCTTATTTAACGCTGTATTCACATGTAAATGCGAATATAATGAAAATTGAATCACCATTCTAGAATTCTAAAGCAAATACTGGCTAAAGCAAATACTCGTTCATGTGACATGACACGACAGTCAAAATGTTAAATGCTCTATAATCAAAATCACGTCCCATCACTTACTTCTGCAATTATCTGTTTCCTTCGAGCGACAGTTTTTTCTGATGCTACAATTGAGATCAATTAATCTGATATATAGGATGGCACCAACGCATATATTCCGCGAAGTATTTCCCTTTAATTGTAATTACATTTGATTTCGACGACAATTGATTGTCCGCCTGCGTGCTACTATAGTTGACAGATAACGGTTTAATTGCATCGACTGATCTTTTCGAACTCGTATTTTAACTCTGCTTGACACACGAAAAAGTAAAATTCCACAATGTATTTAGTCCTAAAAATTCTTGCTAAAAATCCTTGAAAAATGTTCTTCAAAAATCATAGGTTTTTTGTATTATACTTCATCGATTCTTTGTACATCATTTAGGTAAAATGGCAGGGTAAAAAAAAGTATTAAAATTCAATACGTAAAATAAAGAACCTAACATTTATAAAAAATAGTTCTCAGAAAAAATATCTGTAATTGTCGAAGAATTAAAATTTGTTTAAAAATGTTATTCAATTGTTAGAATGTGATTAATAGGAAAACAAGCACTTTTTTCTATTTTTAAAAATTCTTATTATGAATATAAGATTTATTCTTATATTCATAGATTTATTCTTATTATGAATACTAGTTATGAATATAACTTCTAAGATTTTTGCAGTCTTTTCCGATGATGCAGTTTTGCAATGAAACGCGTCAGTAAACGGCATAATGCAGCGAGACTAAATAACAACGTTATTTAATTGTCGGAAGAAGTAAATTTAAGTTCTCACGTGAAGAAAATGAATTAAAATCGCGCGAGAACGCCTTCCATTCTTGATCGTCCTATTTATTTACGTTATTACAGTGTAATTAGCGTACGACCTGATAATCTTAGCAGATTATAAATGCACCAGCAGTTGACCTAACCGCCTACTCGATAATCGATGCAGGTTGTTGCACCAGCTTGATTGTTATACCAGCCGTATTCACCTGTGTGAAGTTAGCCCCCCAATGTTGAAAAATCAAAATTTTTCTTTTTGCAAACGTTTACCTATTGTTTGCCCACGAATGCTCCGTTGGAATTTTTGTTTGCCCCCCTCTAGTTCAAAAGTTATAAGCAATTCAATTTTGGGGGGGCCAACTTCACACTGGCCCCACAATGTCGAAAAATTAAAAATTTTCTTTTTGCAAACGTTTACCTATTGTTTGCCCACGAATGCCCCGTTGGAATTTTTGTTTGCCCCCCTCTAGTTTAAAAGTTATAAACAATTCAATTTTGGGGGGGGGGAGGCAACTTCACACTGGCCCCCCAATGTTGAAAAACGTTTACAAAAAGAAAATTTTTGATTTTTCAACATTGGGCGGCCAGTGTGAAGTTGGCCGCCCAAAATTGAATTGCTTATAACTTTTGAACTACAGAGGGACAAACAAAAATTCCAACTGGGCATTCGTGGGTAAACGATGGACAAACGTTTGCAAAAAGAAAATTTTAGATTTTTCGACATTGGGGGGCTAACTTCACACAGGTGCCGTATTCTGATTTACGACATTATACCTGATAAATGTCGTTTACATGCCAGCCAAAAACGCCATTACAACTATTACTTCATTGGATATATTGCGCGTACCAATACATGCATAATTAAAATATATTTTAAATATTAAAGCTTCAAATGATGACTCATAATGAATGACACTCGTGAAGTCTTCCTCAATGAACAAATCAGATATTACGATCACAAGGACGTTTTCCATCACGCATGCATCGCGCAACATTTTCAAAGTAGGTCAGTATCGATTATATAGGATGCCAGCGCAAAAGCGAGTGTTATAAAATGTCATGGAAGAATTAGGACAACAGCAAAAACGCCTATTCTCTGTTGGACGCTACGTTCATCCGGATAATTCTTTTGTTCGAGCTGAAGCTAACATGTGCACTCAAATAATCGAGAATGAACGTCGATTCACTCAATTCAGACTGAATGCGACTGATCGCGCATATCATTTTCTAAAAGGCACGATATCTTGATAATATTCAAACTTAAAATTTGGCTAATTAAAAATAGAGCTAGCTCATTAACAAAATAAAATAGCAAAATAAAAAAATAAACGTGATAATATAATTTCCCTAAAATGATGAATTCATATTTTTCTTTCATATATAAACTTGCATTTTTAAAAGATATTTGCAAAAATTATTCCGCATATCATTAACGGTCGCATATCATATCGGTAAAACTGGCGCATAATCGTGATTACGTAAAAAGAAGAATGAGCCGACATTCTAGTTCCTGAGAGTGGCAAGTTGCATTAAATTATCTTTCGCTCACTCATCCTCGAGTTTTCTGCGCGGGCACGATAGGGAGAGAAAAAAAGGATAAGGATTCTAAAATTATTGGGGTAAACCGCCACATTTCTTCCCCTCTCAGACAAATTAAAGAACGTTCGGCTGGCGCGAACCCTTTTCGATCACGAGAACGTGGTGAGACACTCCAGTCCCCAACTCTTGAAAGAACGGAGAAAGCGAAGAGGGAAAAAGTATCGGTGACGCAAGAAGGGTTACAACCCCTCTGTCAAGTTTACACAGCTCGCTACTTATCGCGTGTGTTTAAAGAAGTGTGTAGCAACCGAAACGCGCATTCAAGTTATCGCGCTTCGTCGGCTACTTCGTCAGTCAGGCAATACTTTGAAGTCTGTTAGGATCTTTAGTTCATTGAAGACGCGATTAGGCAAAGTAATGCTCAAATGCATCGATAAAATGCGAACATATGCGTGTATTAGACAAGAATATCTTACATTAACAGAACACCTAAATTTGCCTTTCGTGAATTCTTGGAATTTGCAATCTCTTAAAAGTTACTTCTTCTTTTTAATTTTTTGTTTAAAATTTCCTAGATCCTAGGCATCGTATTTACTGTGTTGTTAATGGAAGATCTAATTTTAGTCGTACGTGATCAATTACATTACATCCCTTACATTCTTTGTAATGTGTCTTAACCATATGTTAGTCACATGTGTCGCGTGTGTTCTTAAACCAGACCCTAACTTAAATTATTACGATTATCTTCTTACACTTTTTTGAAGCGAGATCACTAAATATTCATTCCGGTTAGCATTGAAAAGATTTATATAGTAGATTTATACGTAAGTCAAATTTATCGCTTAAAGAGTTAAGAGCTCATCATGTTTCTTTGGGGCCAACACGATTTAATAATTAAATAGGTTCCATAGTGAAAGGTCTTCCTCTCTCTCGCATGTCTGTTGTTAGCAACGAATAATTCCGTCCACCTTCATCGCTGTTAACGACAATGACATTTTACGAGACGTTATTAAAGTGGGTCAATCACGGTCGCTTCCGACGTTGCGTTTAGTGTTTAAGTACTTGTCAAGGGCAGAATGCCAAATTTCTACGGAAGACCTTGTCAACTCGAAACGATTACTCGCTGCAGGACAGAGTGGCAATTAATTTAATGCACTTTTTACAGGCTGCCGCTTCGAATAAACGTTATTTCCACTAAATCACAAGTCTGAGAACAATCGGGAAAAAACAAACGTGTCGTAATATCTTCTTTATATTCTGTATTATCTCGTTAATTCCGTGATTTGCATTATTTTGTACATTCTAGGTAAAAAAAGGCATTCCTCCATTGCTGTTAATTACTTTCACATATGTTATTCATAATCCCAACGGCAATCTTTTCTAGAATTAATAACGTTCTAAACTTACATGATCTTTTTTTCTAGAATACAGTACGAACATTTTTCTAATCTTCGTATTTCTAAAAAGACGCATTACAAGCAATTTGTCGTAATCTCAGCTGTTATCCTATCACAATAAATCGCTTTCAGACCCGTGTGCGCCAGCTGATAAACTCGATGACTCGATGATTCGCAGCGATTTCGAGTTGAGACGCGTCAAAGCAAAATTTCACAGCAATGCACAACGCGCGCGTCGTGGACCGTCCATCTAGCGTAAAGCGTGAAGCCGCCTCGCATTCCTGCTTTCAACGCGGCAGCGTTGCGGCATCGTTACCGGCGCGAAAACGTTTATTTTCAGTCTACCTTTGCAGCAGTCGCGGAAGGGACGCGACACGTACAGGCGGCATGTATGTGTATGCCGCCTGCGGTTTCGCAACGCGGTCTCATCCGGCGAGGAATCGACGAATGGAAAATAACGTGTTCCGCGTATGCACGCATACAGTACAACCTGAACCGTAAAAATGGCACGGTGCGATGGACTCGCTGATCGATACACGGGAGATTATATTAAGAGTCGTTTCGGTTGCCGCGCGCCTGAATTGTTCATCCGATCGCGCGGCGAATAATGCAAATATCGCTTTAATAATATCCCTATAAAGCGCGGGATACTCCGGACTGCACGCGGATCGCGTGGTTTACGTGGGAACACTAATTTTAGCACACATTTCCCCAAAATACATCGACGATTACTCCAGAAGAGCTTCGATGTATTCATTAATTTTGACTCAATTATATATCCTTTAATATTTCGTTGAGCCATACTCTCGTTGTAGTCTTATATCTTGTGGACTGCACTCTGTATTTTTAGGAGACTCGTTCCAGAGTGAACAAATTTATCTGTCTAATCTTAGCAGTTATGTCAAATCAGATGTATGATCATGTCGTGATGTTGTCCTTGGTAATTTAGTCGAATACTTGGGGCACTTGTGCCCACGGTATTTCACAGAGGGATGACACATCACCGTAAGAAACGCACGTGCCTCCGTGATGTTGTTGCATGTACCGTCTTATTACGGGCAATCAGACGTAACTCGCACGTCAAGCTGATTGGCAACGCAGTCGTCCCCTAAAAGCGCATCACGGAAATGACAGCCTGGCCGCCGTTGAACACAAGGAATCGCCGGACGTAGTCTAAAAACCCCCTCCGTAATGCGTCGCGACTGACCCAGATTCGCGATTGCTGCAGCACCACCTTCGTGTCTTTTTGTCTGCGCACGCGGACGTCCTGAGAAGGACAGATACGGTTTCAAATCTAACCGGTAGACCGGCAGTGCCGTTTTCTAATCCGATTAGTTCGATCCCCCGCGATGAATGCCCCACAGTTTCCGACCTAAACTTCAACAACGGATTCTCTGGCGCGCGAGAATCTCTAGTAGACTCTAAATTTACAAGAGTGGGAGAACTAGAAGAGCGTAGTTTGTCTAATTGTTTAAGATACAGTTTACGAAAGACCCTTCTCTCCGTTGCTTGCAATATAAATCTGATACTCCGGAATTTCTGGGTTCGTGAATTTTGAGACCTCTTGTATAATCCGCTTCCGAGAGTTATTCGCGATAAACCGTGGCGGCCTTGATTTACATGGGGAATAGGACACGCGATCTCGCGGCCACCAATCTTTTAGCTGTACCAGTCGTTGCGCCTTGGTCAATTAATCAATTCGCTATCTAACAACATGACTCAACCGCGAGCGTAATTCGACGGAAACGTATTTTTATCTACGACGGAGAAATATACGCGCTCGGACCTCTCTTCGGGATTGGTTAGCCGTGGCCTCGAGACATTGTTCAAGGTTCGTTGGCGAGGGTCCACGGTGAAATTATGACGTAATCCGAGAGTCCAGAATGTGTACATAGAGAGCGGCTAAATGTTGGCGTATGCCGGACAGCGGATCGTAACGCGAGTCAATGGAATCCTCGCGTGTAGTAGGTACGACGAACCGCCATTGAAGACTTCGCGGAATCTCGATAAGCGACGCTGTATATGCAACCGGTAATATTGTTTATCGTTCTGTCATCTATGGGTGCTTTCCATTTAGTGACACAAGTCGACACAAACATCGTTCTATCTTTCTTTAGCATTCAATGAGTAATAAAGACAGAATGATACTTGTGTCAACTTGTGTTACTAAATGGAAAGCACCCTATGTGTCTCAATGCTGCGTCTCGCGTGCGATAAGTTGCACGCGAAATTTAATTCCGCTATAAACCTCAAGCAGCTCCAATTCATTTCATTAGTATTATCTTTATCTTTCTTTATAACAATTTCATACAACCTATATTTTTATTGCAAAAATGATTAATAAAGAATTTATTGTATTAAAGAAAATGCTTTCTTATCCTACGTTATTACCTTTCTAGAGTCATCCACACAAAGGTACACAATCGTGTTGTTTTAGATGCCCCACCCTGTATACACACGATAGCGTCAGACCTGCACTCTGATTATATTTCCACGTGTAACGATCCAATCCGCGGATTGATCTTTGAGATTCGGCAAAGCGAGGAACGATGATATGTTTGTTAAACTGAAGAGTCAGCGACGTTCATAGCGAATGACATCACGACATTAGGGGGAATGAAATAACTCGTCACCGAGTTACGCGCTCGGTGGATACATCGTTACGAGCGACACATTTTTAGAGGATAAAGCAACGACTGTTTCAGCAGAGAAGTACTCACTAATTAGCGTAAGAGCCTCGACTTGATTTCTGTCACAGCATAGCGACGAATATGTACACACGGTTGAAGTATCATTGAAAGTATCATGGATTTCTCTTTTCATCGGCTAGTTCTACCCACGTCGATGAAATATGCGACTACATACATTCATCATTACCAGAAATCGACTACTATGGGAATTTATGCACGCCACGTTCAGATACGCGTGGCACAAAATCGCAACCTTGAACACAACTAAAAATTTCTCAAAGTCGTAAATATGCATATGAGATCATACTGATAGACGTAGGTTGAAGACAGCAATGTGGAAAATATTAATTTTCAATATCCAAGTAAGATATACGTCTAATTGTAAGTACAGGTGTACCTGCTGCAAGAAATACTCAGGCAGTAAACACGGATATTCAAAGATGCTGAGATAGAATTGATTTTCTACGAAAGAGTTGAGTCAAGGTAAATTTTTCACTTGGCGTTAGCATAAGAAATTAACAGACATGAATTAAAAATGGAATCGTTTTCTGACTCGCAGTCTGTTCCAATCTATGTCACAACCGGTTTCTCACGCCATCCTCAGGTAAGAAGCTTACCTTGTCCAAATTCTACCAACTTGCTCTCGGCTCTTTCACTTAGATACGACAAAGTACTTGGACGTGTTACCGTCGTGTTTCAAACTATCAAGGCATCTAATGCTTTTGTACTTTACTACTTTCGTACTTAACAATATAATAACAAACACGAATGGTCCGGAAGAGGTTGTAATTGACGAAGCAGTCTGACATTCTCTACCTGGCGACCTTTCTATCCTGTAGAATCGCGCACGCCCACTTGTGGGACTTTTTTCTGTATCCCGGAGAGGAACTCAGGTTCAGGATCTCCGGTACCGTGAACACGGGCACGTGCGTCCCCTACCTAATAGCGCCGCTACCTTCGCAGCAGCCTACGTCCCGGAGTAACCGTGACCTTTGAGCCGCAACAATCGGCCAGCCACTTCGTCTTAATGATCGCTTTGCATGCTAACGCAGTCGACGTAACGATCTGCGACAAAGGCGGTCGTACTGTTGACGCCTTCTCAGATGTCCAGCAAATAGAGCTCCGTTCAGCAAGAATCGCGCGTTCTATGAACGGAGACCTTGGCGAACGTCATCGCCCTGTCCAGTTCAAGTTACGAAACACTCGGCAACATACATTTCAAGCTGTACACAGTAAAAAACATTTTGTACTTGTGTTAAAACCGGTCCTTATTAAATTTTTGTGTTGAATTTTTAACATACCCATTAATTTAACATAATGTGATTATCACATTGGTTGATTAATTATCACATATGGTTCGAATCCTGGCTGAGGTAAAATTTTTCGCAACAAATTCTTTACATTATAATTAATTCTACTCTCTTTAGAAAAGACCAAAACCCATGGTCGAAAAAAAAACGTCGCGATTCGCGATATATTAATTTAAATTAAGAACTGGCCAGTTGAGTCGAAACAAAAATCTCTTCTGTTATAATGTGATTATGTTATTTGGATATTTTGTGTTAAGTTGATATTCAACATTTCTTAGTGCTAAAATAACACAATTTATAAGTAAATGAATAAATAACATAAAAATAATGTAGTTTTAAAACATAAATTCTAAGATAAATGAATAAAATGCACGTGTTAATTAAACATATTATAAATGTTAATTTTACTGAGAAGAAATATGCTTCTACAATTTGTTTCCGAATTGTGTCAAAGTGTTATATTTCTTATGTTAATTTTTACATAATATTTGTGTTACTTTCTAACATATTCATCATGCGTTAAATTAACACCAAAATTTGGGTGGATCGTTTGGAACACGTGAAATGTGTTAAATTTAACACAAATTTTCCAATTGTGTAGGCTTTTTATTCTCAGCTTGTTTATCGCGACATGACTGGACGACTAGACACACCCGCGAATGCTTCGGGTTTCCGACGAAAAGTAATGTCACAAGCAAAAAAAAAGAAAGAGAAATGAAAATTCGTTCATGCAGACAGTTTTTTGTCAAAGGGACTAACGTGGCGCGTGAGAAGAGAGTGTCAAATGGGAGAGTACAGCTGTACCGAACCCTCCTCTCGCACTTTACCCACGCAATCGAAACTGCGAGCTGACATGCGGCGAAACGGTTGAATGCGAGCCCGTATATGCTATTAGATGCCATGTATATACGAAGCCTATTATTTGCGATAATGCCACCCACTTCCCTCGTCTCGTGGCCAAAAATACATATGTTCGTGACGAACTAATGCGCAAACCATGCAATATCTTGATTACTTTGAGTATTACGTGACACAGCAAATTTTTAAAATATGATTACATAGGTGTATTCCGGTATGTAATTATGCGACCTCCATCAATACAATACCGCGAAATATATAAAGAGAAATATTTCCATTATATTGTAATAAAATATTATCTCTGATTTTGTGATCAAAACTCTCTAACGTTTAATATACGCATGTTAGAACAACTGGCATTGCGAAGAAATCTTTTGCAACGTATAAATTAGTGAAATTGTTAGTATCCGGTATCAATAATAAATAACGGCATATTCTCTGATATAAAACTGAAGCACTGAGAATGATATAAATTTAAGCAGCTTTTCTGCTTTTACCTCGCAAATTTAAAAAACGACTTTCATCGTAGGTAAAAAATTTTAAGAATTATCTTTAGATTATCTTTTTCCGTTCATTGTTTCTATTTAAATAAAACAAAGTGTACACTCTCGGTCATGAAAAGAGAACTGCAGCGGAGAGCTCGAAGGAAAACAAATTTAACGCCGATTGTACCGTCATTAATGTCCATTTCTACTAATGTAGATTAACTTTAATCTCGGATTAACTTACCAATTTTTCTAATTCTTTTTCTAATTCTTAAAACTAGAAAAAGATAAAGAGTAAGTTAAACCCCGAAATTAAAGTTAATCTACATTAATAGAAAAAGACATTAGACCTCGATTAAATTTCCTTCCTCCACTTACGTCATGGATAAAACTAAAAAAAAAGAGACTCATCAAATCAGGCTCATATCACACTGTTGACCACCGGTTTCTTTCAGGGTTTCATATCACTCTCGGTGCTTCCCGTCAACAAAGAGCTCATCAATCTTACCTGTTTTCCGGCGCGTGGCAGCGTCTCCACGTTGGTACCGCCGACAACGGGGGCCTTTTCCGGTCCGCCGTTCTGCTGGCTGACGTTTATGTTGGCGTTAACGTTCGCGTTAACGTTATTGGCGTTGTCGGTGACGTTCGTGTTCATGTTCGCCCCGGTGGTAACGTCGCCGGTGCCGCCGCCGCGCTTCCCGTCCTCGCCCGTCATTCTCCGGCCGCTCTGTCGATTCACCCTCTTCGCTGTCTCACACCCTCTTCACCCTCGCCGCCGCCGCCGCCGCCGCCGCTGCCGCAGCCACCGTCGTCGTCCTCACCGCCCCCGTTCCGCTTACACTTCCGCTCGTTATCCCAACTTCGGTTCACGGCTCGGAATCCCGATATCTGTGCGGCCGATGGAGAACCGATCAGAGAGATGCGGAACGAAGTGCGACCGTGACGAATAACGCTTAATCGCGCAATAACGCGTAATTTATTTCAGCCCCTTGACTTGGGGCTGTTTCCCATTTCCCCCCTGAGACGCGGAATCTGGGCTATTAATAGACGAAACCTGGCTTTTATTAGCGGGAATAGTACACGGGAAGCTCGGGTTCGCGACGTTTCGGATGAAAATGGATCGCGCCGTAGCTTGAAGGGCTCGCTTTAATCTCATATAGTTAAAGTAGATCTGAAATTATGGACTCGATCCATCGCGGCGATTTCGAGTGCCTCTCACTATTAAAAATTAATTCCAGACGATAAAATAAAGTATCGAGCACGCGGTGCTACGGAGAGTTCCATCGGGCCGAATTACTTTGGTTGTTCTTCGAGGAACGCTATTTTTAGTCTCCACGAAACGATACGGGTGGTATAACCGTACATGACGAAACGGTTCACAAGCACATTGTGCGAGCACCATCGTCCCGTTCGCTATTCGCCGAGGAAGAGGAAGACCGAGGCAGGCGAGCCTCGCCCGAAGTGCAATCTTACCGCTAGCACATCACCAAACAACACAAAGATTCGATATTACGTCTCAAAGATGCGGAACGTCTTTCAGCGTCTCGACCACATGCATCCTCGGGACAACCTTCGTGTTGCCCAGGCAGAACAGAAAGTCACGATAATGTCAAAGTGACGTCACAATGACATCAAAATTACCTCAAAATGACTGTCAAAGATGTCATTTGGCGTCATTTTGACTTTCTGTTCTGTTTGGGTGTCTGGGATGCAAAACCTTCATTCGAAAACCCCGTACGATTCTTATTTTCCCGCAAGTGAGCCGTGATTCCAATAATCGTTTAACGTGAAAATAAAAGCGACCCAACCCAAGGAGAACAGAAAAGTCAAAATAATGTCAATTTGACATCATATTGACTAAATTTATGTCATGTTTTGGTCATGATTGAAATCTCGATCTCAGATGACTTAAAAATGACTTTATATTGATTCCTTTTTTATTATGTCTTTTTGATTTTTAAATCGAGATTTCAATCATGACCAAAAAATAACATAATTTGGTCAAATTAATATTATTTTGACTCTTCTGTTCTCCTTGGGAAGTAGAACACGAAAGTCATGATGACGTCAAAATGATGCTAAAATGACGCCTTTGACATCATTTTGAGGTCATTTAGACGTCATCATGACTCCAAAAAATGATATCAAAGGCGTCATTTTAGCATCATTTTGACGTCATCATGACTTTCTGTTCTACTTGGGGAAGACCGGGCTTTCCGAGCTTTTGGGCGGGAACGCGGGATACCTTCGGTCAGGATCGCGGGCTCTCCGGTGAGGGCCAAAGGACGAACCAGGTGCCAACGTCATACCGGCGATAAACGCGTTGTAATCGTGACGACGTCCACCGGAGCGAAGCGACGGGGCAACGTAGTTGGCCCGAGGAGACCGCGGGGACCCGTCGCGACGGAACGTAACGCGAGCGGTAAAGCCCGCACGGTCGACGGTGGAACCACCGGGAAAATCGATTCGAGCGTGTCCGTTCGAGCACTGCGCGTCTCTCCGTGCCGCGGCGATAAGAGCGGCCGTCGTTCCGGCCCCCGGCGTTTACGTCGCCTGAACAGCCGAGGACGGAATCTCGCGGGACGCAGACTTTCCGAAATTCAAAATAGCGCACGTTTCTCTCTCTCCTTTTTTTTCTGCCGTTCGCGAGTCGGTTTAACCCCGCTGCGCCGTCCGTTTCCGGTGCGCGCACTCGGTACGTTCCACTCCAAATGTTTCAGTACCCATATGTTTTAGTATGCGATTTGATTATTTTTACTTTCGGGTTTTCTCCGCGCGAAAAAATCTCTTAAATGATAGTTTAAAGAACGGAAGAAGCGGAGAAGAGAGAAAGGGAGAGGGGGCGGATCAATTAATATTGTAATGCCAAGCAATATTATATATATTAATATTTTAATTATTAATATAACTGTAGTATATTGAAATATTAGAGTGTTAAGATATTATTCGAGAATATTGAAGACGATATTCGCATTGCAAAAATAAAAGAAAATTAACATATGACGATAATTTATGTTAAAACGTAAGTCACAGGAGTAAGTTTCAATTAACGGAGAACTGAGGGCTGTCAAATTGGCAATTCAAAATTATTCCAACTCGGAGCGTCTCTTTGCAATTCGATGATTCAGTCGGTAATGAACATTATAAATGATTCTCTTGACAGACGGAAGATCAAAGTGACCAAGCTGAAAGACCGAGAGAGACAATTGTCACGTTTATAATTACAGCTAGAAATTCCGTGTCGTCAGAAAACTGATACTTGTCGTAGTAAACACGTCACCCTGCGACTGAATATCGTGAAATGAATTCTTTAATGGCAAACATTTATGGATGCTCCGGGTCATCGGCGATCGGATCGAACCGGATTGCGCGAGGCGCGATTGGTCGTCGGTGGGAAACAGGAAAACCTGGAGAACACGCAAAATGACGGTACATCCCGCAATTACTAAACCGGGATTCCACGGCGTTTCTACGCACACGTATACATACATACATATTATATATATATATATATATATATATATATATATATATACATAAAATATTTATATAAAAAATAAATGTATTTTATATAAATACATATTGCATATATATATAAAATACATATATTTTTTATATAAATGTTTTATGTATAAAAATAGATGTATTATATATATAATAAGGATGTGTACGAATGTATAGATATATGCATGTATATAATACACTAGCGTCGGCGGCGTCGCAGGTCCGGTTCCTCGGCGCGGTACATTTCGCGGGCGATCGATCTCTCGAACCCTTTTTTCCCGCACTTCGGCCGAGTTTGCCGCGGTTCGATGACGCGCGGCGCCTCGAATCCTCACGATTATCGAGCGATTACGTTCGAACGCTACCCTAACGCGCGAGCGGTCGCTAAAAAAGGGAGCAGCAGACAATGCGAGACAGAGAAAGATGTATATACAGATGAAAAAGGAAGGAGGAGAGAGATAGAGAGCACTAACCGGAGGGGTTCACACACGCAGGGTTGCGCGCGCGGCGGATACCTTAAAGTCCGCGAGTCCGTCGAGCACCGCGGTATTCAACGGGGCACTCTTCCCATCGGCCGCTACCTACTCCACTTGTCAAATCACACGCCGCGCCGTCATCTTTCGTCCCCTTTCGCCGTTTCCTCGGCTTCGCCTCTTTTCACATCGACCGGCCGCCGCGGATCCGCGCGCGCACACGTATATACGGCACCGACTACGAACAAGTTGGCGCGACGAGGAAAGGCACCGAGCGGAACGCGACCGCCCTCCCGGATACTCCGCACGGCTTTGATCGCCGCCGCCGCCGCCGCCGCCGCCGCCGATGGTGACGCCGCGCCCGCCGCGCCACCTGCCGGCAGTGCCGCGCGACACTCGTTCTCCATTCTTTTTTCTTCCTTTTTCAAAACACCGGAAACCGGAAGCCTCTCGCGGAAGCGCGTATTAATTAAACGAGAGAGGGTGAGACGAAAACGCTGTGTTTCATTACTCTCTCTGAAATAAAAGATCTATCCGTTGATAGAAGTGACACAAGTTAAAAATTAGTAGTTTTGAGATCATGAAAGGAAATCGACCCTATAGACTAGAATATATTTAATAGATATCTAGTGGATGTCCATATATTTATATGATATCCATATCTATTATGGATAACTACCCAGGTAGCAAGCTGACGTTATTTGTCGTCATTTTGACGTCAAAATGACGTTTAATGTCGTCAAAATGACGACAAATATATATATAACGTCAGCTTGCTACCTGGGTGTAGTAGATATCTAATAGATATATATAAAATATCTATATCTCCCGAGTAACCAGCGGGGATATCTACTGAATATTGATACAACACATATCCATGTCCACCAAGTATGCTATACTGAAGATATCCATTAGATATCCACGTGTTATCCATACATCCATGTCCACCAGATAGCTAACAAAGATATTTACTAGATATCCACATGTTATCCATACATCCATGTCCACCAGATAGCTAACAAAGATATTTACTAGATATCCATATGTTATCCATACATCCATGTCTACTAAATAGCTATCAAGGATATCCAGTGGATTTATGAGCAGTACGCGGCATCGCCGCCAGATGGACGCGGTGGAGTTTATTTTCTCGTAAGTAAAAAACCACCCAGGACAGAATAAAAGACGCAGCATTATGAGATTATTCACTCATGTTCTAATAATATGATTCTTTAAAGGGGAGTCCCCAAAAGTGGATTCCAAGATGAGATTAAAGAGATGTTACTTGGAAAGTACAATTATATAATTAAAACGACGAAAAAATATTAAAAACGATTAAAATAGATCTATTAGATGTCTAATAGATATCTATCTAAATATCCATTGGATATGACATGGATGTCTAGTGAACATTGGCTTAGATATCCTATGGATATTTATGAGATCTCGAATTGCGGACATTTGGGTATATAAAGCACGTCTAATGGATATTTCCTACATATTCGTAGATATCCGAATATCCACCAGGAGATATCCATTAGATATCTAATACAAATTATATTCTGTGTGGGTATTTTTATGGAAAAACGACACGTTTATAGCTTGTTTTTTTTCTTATATGAAAAAATGTCACAACTCTGATAAGGGATGAAATTTACGCTATACTAGGGTGGCAGTGTTCGAATTTTGAAAACTCATGACACAGTTTTAAAGAATACATTATAATTGGAAGTATAACATGGACAGAAAATGAAGTTATGCATATTCACTATTTTAATTACAAAGCAAAACATAAAAAGAACTCCCAATAATTAAAACTTAAAGATAGTGAGAACAACAGGGCGTTGGGAGTTCGCGCAGTTAACAGTGCGCTAATAAATAAAAAGAAGACTCATTCGTGTCACACTTTAATATTATAAAAATAACCTTCCGGACGTTTCGGCTCCAGTTTGAGCCATCCTCAGCAAAAATATCTCCAATATCTTCTTAGAGCCACATTAGTATGTGCACCATCCCAAAGTACGAGAAAAGTGCTAGCGCTATTTTAATTATTTTAAAAATGTTTCAATTCAGAATGTTAAAAATGCTCTACTGCAAAAGTTATTTATTTTGAGATGTGTCACTTTTTTATCAATGAAGCAATATATGACATTTTTTCGCTTTGAAAATATTCATAATTCAGGAGACTAGAGTCTACGAACCGAATAAATATATAATGCAACAATTTTGCAATAAACTGAGCGAACGTACGATTTTTAAAAATATTCTAATGAAATGAGAAAAATATTACCAGTGCCATGAAATATTACCATGATAGATTACTTGAATCATTTCTTGACTTCGAGGTAAAAATAAATGTAAAACTGTTTATTAAATTCAATTTTTCACAACACGTATTCTATTTAAGAGTAAATCCTGCCGCAATATATATACAAAATTATGAACAAATTTTATTATTTCAGACAACTGATTTAAACATAATTCTCCAAGTGATACTTATATACTATTGTATAACATATATATATATTTACCGATAGATAACTGATATCGTAATAAAAGATAATCTAATTACGCTTTATATTAATTATACCATATTATAAATATATAATTTCACAGAAACGCGCTGGAGATAGAACAATGTTTAATAACTAATGGTATAAAATTATAACATTGCTATCACGATATCATTATATCACGTATGGCAAAATTTAATTTTCTTAGAAAAACAATATATAGTATCTTACATACACAAAGATTATATACCTTTGGTTTATTAAGACTTTTATCTTAATTAGTTTATTAAGAATTTCATCTTAAGCAACAACTTTAAAAATAAATGATGTATTATACAGATAACGTGTTTTCAAAATATTTCCGTGCAATCGAATGTGGCATTAAACATACATTAATAAATTTTCTGTTATTTCTAAGTTAATAATAAAAATGTTATTTTCATGCTAATACGCGTTGTCACAAATACTATTTACTATCGTCGTCTTTTAATAATACATCATTTACAAAAAGGGTCTTGTCCCCTTATATGTATACAATGGTGAAATAATGATAATTACAAATAAAACTACAATTTAACGGATTGTTTGTGTTAATCTCGTAAAATTGCAATTGACAGATTTTGTAGAAATGCTAAAACCACTTCGAATTTATTCATTAAAATAAAAATGTCTACGTAAGATTCGGTTTGCAAAGATTTACAAGATTAATTAGCATTATAATAGGCTAAATCCAATAGAACATAAATATTTTTGAGCAAATTATAATTAACGCATGATAAAGTTACAGGCGCTTTTAAAAAATGTCACCCATGTCTCACATGTGAAGATAACGCAATACATATGGATCTTCGCTATTTTACACGTATGTCAGCTGTGTAACAAATTATGAAATTTGATTGTGTATATATATCTCAAAAATAATACTAGCGCATTTTCTGCATATCGGAATTAAATTGAAAATAATCCGACAGGCAAAAGTTAATTGTGTTTGATATCAATTCCTACATTATAGTTTGTTTTATTGATATATATATATTATTCTCCTCAGGTAAAAGATAATTCTTACTGATCTTTAACATATTCTATTACAGCTTCCTTTTTTTCTGCTTGTCGTTATTACATCCATCCACCTTCTCGTGTCTCTCAAGTTGTTTCTTAGTATAAAAACGCGTACCACAGATATTACACTTTAACTTGGAATTTGTACCATGATGCAACATGGTGTGATATTCTAAACCTACTCTATCAGAAAACACTTTGCCACAAAAATGACATGCATTATGCTTATGCGTAGACATATGGCCGCGGAAAGTTTTAAGTTTTACAAGTTTCAAGCATATAGTACAAGTCATTAAGTTATCAGCTCCGTTCGCATGTATTGTATATCTATGATAGGACAGATTCCTATGATTTGTGTAAGCCTTTTTACATTTATGACAAGGATAACCGAAGCCTAAATGATAACCTTCGTGTAAAGTTTTCACTGAAATAGAAATTTTTTTACTACAAACTCTACAAATCAAATCGTTGTGCTCCGAATGAAAATGATTTAATCGTGCTTTGTCGCTCGTGAATCGTTCGGTACATTGGTAACAATGATACGAATTATCAAAATGTCTGATTCTCACATGGTCATCAAATTCATTATAACTATTTAGTATCTCTTTACAATAGAAACACGACAACTCTAGTGAAAATTCATCGAATGATCTCCCTTCATTAACAGTACACTGATGATTATCATATAACTTAATCGTACTAAACTGTTCCTTACAATATCCACATATCAACGGATTAAATTGCATGATACAGACCTTCGCTCCATCATAAGAGTGATCCAATTCCACTTCGGAATATTGATATCGTTTATTTGTAGATCGTAATTTTCGCTTGTTTTCTTGACGAATTTCTTGGTTTTTAACCCGACTATTTTTAACCCGACTATTTTCCTTGCACGTTTTCTGAACTTTAATCTGGCTATATTCCTTGTCCTTATTCTGATTTTCTACATTCTTGGATTTGCGCTTCTCAAGAACACCAAGAACCTCTTGACACATTTGTTTCAATGTAGTGACCTTATCGAAAACCTTTTCAGTTTTTCCATTTTTTGCATCATTTTGCTGTTTTGACGAATCCTGTTTGCTGTCGCCTTGCGTAATCATCTGCTTCGTTGTATTATCTTCATTAAAATCAAAGTGTACATCATCTTCAATATCAATGAGTACGTCTTCGTCTATATCTTGTAACTTTAAAATGCTATGGTTTTTGCTATATTTAGATGATTCAGATGTATCGACTACTTGCTGTTTAGTGGACGTTTTAGTAAAATCTTTGGTACTATTAGATACATGAGACATAGATGAATTATTTTCTGTTAAAAAGTTTTGTAAAGTTTCAGAGTTTTGGGGTTTATCTTCATCATCTTTACCAACGATCTCATAGGAATCATTTCGTTTCTTGATTGTTATGTTAATGCCAATACCAGAGTCTCTGTCACTGCTACCTCTAGTGCTCAGTGTTGTATCATCTTCATTTTGACATAATTCACAATTTTTTTTATGAATAAATAAGGTATGAGGATTTCGAAATGATCTTCCACATATACAAATAGTTTCCTTACCTCTGTTAATTCTTTCACTGTATCGAGTTGCTCGATCAATCTTGTAAGTTTGACCCTTTTGATTAAACAATGTATCGCACTTGGAATTATTTAATTGTAATGTATTGTTTTTATTTACCCTATTGCTAGTATTCTTCGCAATAGTATTAGCTGACGTCACGGAAGACTGTAATTTGTATTTCTCATTAAATGGTGAATTAAAATATCTACATTTAAACTTATGAAAATTGTCTTTAGTTTCTCCACGCATGCGGTGAATGCGTTTATGTTTGTACAAACTATGGGTAGATGAATACATTCCCAAACAAATGCCACATTTGTATGAATTAACATTTAAACTTTGTTTCTGCATAGCGGGCGGATTTTTAACAAACGCATGAAACTTGAGTTTTTTCCTAACATTTGCATAGTATGAGCTATATTTTGCCTTTCTCTTGACTCGAGACGTTCCACGAGTATCATTTTCATTGTCCATTATGCGAAGTCCATCTTGATGTGATTCATTTGTTAACGTGGTTTTCTTATCCCCAGGTGATGTCTCAGTCTCACTTAATAATGACGATTCTAGCTGTTCCACCATACTTGAAGAACTTCCAATTTTATGATAATTAATCAAATGTTTTCTTAAAGATGTTACTTTCTGCTGACATAATGTACATTTGACAGACTGTGTCGATGCAGCAGGTTGTGAAGCGGTAGTTTCGATACTGGTAAGTTTTGGTTTTGCAGTAATCTTTTCATATGAATCTTTATTATTATAAAGCTTTTCAGATCTAGTATTTTCCTTGCTGATTGAAACAACTGGACTGGCTTCATCAAAATTCTTTTTGTTTAAAGCGATACGTCTCATACGTTTGCGTTTGAGCAGGGGAAGAACAACTCCATGTACTCTTTCTGAATGCTTTCTTAAGGATCGTCTTTCTAGGTATTGCTTACCACAGACACCGCATGGATATAATCTCCTTGTCTTTTGGATAGAAAACTTGAAAGGTAGTGACACTGCGTTATCACTTCTCGATCGAAATTGAATCTTGATGTTAGGTACAGATTGTTTAACCTCGTTCGAACTTTGCGCTTCCTCTTCCTTTTTCTCTTCTTCATTTTTATCACAATCATCAATTGGTGTTGTTGGCTTCTCAACCTGTACAGTCTTTATCAGTTGTAATGTTTCCCAAATTTTATCACACCTCTCCAACAAGATAACTGGGTCCTTAATCATAGGTATAGATATCGGAATGTGTAATGTTGAGGATTCATCCTATAATAAAAAATATAATATATAATTTTCAAATGTCTACATTTTTCTATCATCTTAATGTAAAATGAATTATTTAATAAAAGGAAAACTAGCATAAAATTCACGTTATGATCATGTAACACAAGACCCGGAGATATAACCAAAAAATCGGTGATCAGAGTTTTTCCAGCAAGAAGCCAATAATTATCACAACAATTAGGCTTTCGTTTATTGAGGAACGACGGATTAACACAATAAATCAATAGCAATTAAATAAATTCAAACATGTAACAATACAAAACGCTGGCAACCAAAGCGTATCCTAACCAACCAAACATGAAAAGCGCGGTAAAACAGCGGTTAACGATCCTGGCGAGGCGGCATTTTAAGATATATATTTTTTCTTCTTCTTTTTTAGATATCCAGCAAACAGTCTTCTCGAAATTTGAATAATACGCACTCCGACATCGTCGCGGAAATAAGCAGCACGATCGGCGAATTCTAAGAAAACCCCTCATCGCTACTTACGAACACCAATGGGTCCTCTTCGGTTGAACTGGTCAAGCTGGTGCATGGCTCGGACTTGCACTGAATCGGGAATTCGACAAAATCGACGAAACAGGGAGACGGTGCCGGTGTCGACGCATCATCCTCGTCGCTGCGGACGATCGCTGTGCCGTCGGCCATCCTGGGACAGGGCGCGATCTGCGGGAAGACAGATCGTGTTTGGTTTGAATCCCCTTTAGAACGAGTACGTTGGTAGTGCTGCTGCTGCGAACCGTTGCTGGCTGGCTGGCTGGGCGAATCTCGGCGTCTTTCTTAGACCCTACCGCATGCCTCTTTCCCTGCGCCGCAACGATTGTCCCTCTCTTTCTGGCTTTCTGCCGCGCTACGATCTTTCACTCCGTCCTCTGCTCTGCGTCTTCTCCTATCCTTATTTGACAGGGAGGGACGTGTTTGTGCTGAGCTATTCAACCCAGCACCGACCCAGCTCGACCACTATCGAAACTGATGGCCAGTGCTGGATACGCGGTACTGGCCCACTGGGTACCGATGCCCACTGGGACTGGGGTCGCTTTATCCGTACTTTCGTTCTCGCCTTATGCCTCGCGCAATATTAATTATATTCAAGCTTTCACGATTAATTAATCAATCATGACTTGGCGTTCAATAATATAATCACTTGCAAAGACTAATAAGACAAACGAGTCGCTATTCTCGAAATCCTTCAATCCCGATCATGTCTCGATATCGATAGACATTGCAGCACAATTCGTAATTAACAAAACCACGTTAGGGAGAAGCAGATTGAGGTATTGCGGATCCAAATGGGGTCGGCAGAATGGGAAGCCTCTCCTAAAAACGCGATAATTCCCGCAATCTTGTGTCTGAATCGAGATACGCATTACACGTCCTAAAAGCTATTGTAAGTATCGAATCGGCGAATGAACAATTTTGCAAGATGCGAGTTTAATGGGATTTCCAGATTTCTATTAGGAACGATTAATGAAACGTCGTATATTATTAAGGTTGTTATCATTCATTAGAATCGTACGATTAGCCGACGTATCCGGAATATCTTGAATCCTCGTCAGCTGACGGTACGTTACAATTACACGCTATTGTCGTTTCTAAATCGATTTGAGAAAAAGACGCCTCGCGTAGAAAAGAGACGCTTACAACAAAAATCAATAAGACTCAGCAAAAATATAATCTGATCTCACAAAGCTCTTTATGTACTAGTATAATTAGTATATCCCAGTATTTACTAAGGATTCCAAGAACAGCTGAGGACCGACTGGCTTAACCATTTATTATAGGAACCATTTAAAGGACAAAAGACCCTTAATCAAATATTATCGTGATTTTTCATATAATTTATTTAATATTTAACAGTAAGTAATCAGAATTTGTTTATCAAAAATTCAAACAAGCAACGTACTTTTGAAGAAAAGCTAGAGTTAAGCTGGACCGTTAAATTATACATAGAAATTTCTAAAATCGGTTTATCACAAACAATTGTTGTAGAAAATACCCAAATCGCCTTACTCCTTTGATTAATGCTGTCGTACTGGTACGAGGGATGATATCATTGGGACAAAACCAAACGATATTGATCGGAACCGAGGACTCGTCGTGAATTATAGGATTCCTTATACCTCGCCAAAGACATGAGCGAACTGTGTGATTTTTAATGTTCTCAAATTTTCCACGATATTGTTATATATTTCGTGACTAACACAAATGTTCAACAAGAAAATAATGACAATAAGAAAAATATATTGTTATAAAAAAAATTCGTTATTAAATACAATTAAGTAATGGGTCTTTATGGTTACTGTTCCGTCACTGCGTGCTACTACGCGATTGGACGGTGCAGACTCAATAGCCCCTGGGCGAGTCCAAGTTTAGAGATAAGGCAATTCTGGTAGAATATAACGTCTCATTTCAATTTTTTTACAATCATCTGTATGCTCGTATTCAGATTCGCCCAAAGCAATGATGATCCCCATACATACGATCTATTTATCGAAATGTGGCTATTCTACATAACATAACCCAACGCACACATGCTCACGATATCGCGGCCTGCGTAGGAAACCTAGGACTCCTAAACTACGCACAATATGCGTACAGATTACAGTCTACGAGTTCTACGACCCGACTCGTCGTCGTATCGATGAAATATTCGTGATTTATCGCTAGATAACGGTCATTTACCTGAGACTTCAACCAGCCACGCTCGATCCCGTACGCCCGTTATGCAACGTGGTCCGACCTCGTCACCAGATCCCGAGTAGACTGTCGCGTAACGTGTCCGTTCCCTTTACAGTAGACTCATGCGCACAATAAGAAATTCTCAAGAGGACAGAAATTATGCGTGGCCTAGTAGAAGCCGCTCGAAGGACCAATATTCCAGGAGTACAGGAGAGAAAGATGACGGGAGAGATGCGAACGTGTAACGTTCCCAACCAGTTCTGGACGAGTCCACTTTTACCTGTGGCACGTGGCGAGCCGAAGCTCGCTTTATTTCAGCCAGCTACGACGTAATTTTTTCGTTGCGATGGGCCAGCGCGTTATATAGAGTCGGGTGGTTGAAGTGAGAACTTGGCGAGTTGGGCGATGGCAAATATTCCGCTACGAGAATCCGTCGACTTAATTCTATCGACGACTATGCGCGAACCATGTTAGGGAAAAACAAATTTCTTCACTTTGTCCTATACGGCACTCTTTGTGCCGAATAGCATTAGCAAGGGGTTTATGGTGATGGGCAATAAATAGCTCGCAGCTTCCATCACCGACACTCATAGTCGATCGTAAAATATCTAATAGCTCGTTACTTCTAGACAACTATGAAACATCCGATTCCCGTTGAATCTTGTATCAGTTGATGTTCCGCTGAACATATTTGCATACTTCAATGGGAATGTGTTTCTTCATCGGGGTGAGCGATTCATCTCGAAATTTCTAGAACCTTTTTAGAACGTTTGCACAGGTTTTCCTAAATCGATATGAATCTAAAATTACATGTTCAAATTTGTAACGTAAACTGCAATGTGGTTGTTATAAAGAAAAGTTTCTGTATTCTTATTTTGCGAAGCGTCAATTGTGGATCTAAAATTGCCCCTGCTAGAGCAAACCGAGCATTGTCACGTAAGTATCGTCATTCGCGCTGATAAAGGCATAAAAGAATATTGAATAGCGACACGTTAAATGAAATCGGGTCTTCCCAACATTAGAAGCGCGGACAAGCGTAACAGTGGAAAACCGTATTAAACCGTGAATTAAAGGTGCGCGAACGGGCAATCAATTGATAGCCCGTTTTAGGCCGGCCGGCCGGCCAGCCCACATGAGTAATCGTGGATAAGCGTATGTAATTTGCGCTCATACGTAACGCGACACAATAGCGTGATGCCGCGGCCCCAAGTTCGCGGAATAAGCGACTGTCCATCTTGCTGTACGCCGCGAGCTTTGGATTCTCTCATTGTAAGTTACATATTGTGAAAATGACGGTGGTCAACTGATCGAGAGATCGGGATCAGGACGTGCGCGGCAAGGCCGATGCTGTTTGTATTGCCGCGTGCAGGCCCATGATTCTTTGATAAAATTGTGTTCACTAACGAGATCGTCATGCTATGCGCTTCCGCCGGAGAACATATAAAACCGCATGCGCTTCTATACCCGCACGCAGAGTTGTGTTGTTTGTCCGGTCGCAAAAATGCGACCAGTCTCAGGTGTCCTGCTGCTGCTCCTCACCTGCCAGCTCGCTACGCCGACACCGATTTTCGATAGAGGTGGTGTTACAGTGCAGTCGTTTATAAGTGCTAAATTAATTACATCTTGCAGTAGAGAGGAGAAGGGTTCAGTGCAGGATTGAAATGATCAATATTAGGATTGAATTAAATATATTTAAGTCTCTCGAGCTCTTGAAATGAATTGTATCGATGTTGCTCCGAATCCTTCAAGAGAAAAAGTAAAAGATATGATGCAGTTTCCAGTTTCGCGCAAAAAGAAATGTTAAATCTAGTGTGTCCAAGTTGTGTCAAATTATTGAAAATTCGACACTATCTTTAAACGAAGATAGATATATGTGGCATTTCTAATGTTAATAAGTACATTTGTGATTAAATGTTCAGATTCCTGTATTACGCCAATTTTTACAAAACTATATAAATTAAAAAAGAGTTTAACAAAATTACAGTGAAATTGTACTGCTCAATTGTAATTAGTATAACGATCAATCCTGCTACAATCCTATAAACATTGTGTTCAATGCAAACATTTGTCGCAGATGGAACTAATTTTCATGGTCGATCAAGTGGATTCGGAGAAACAATACGAGATTGGTTTAAAGTACTCAAGGAGCGGATTGTGGGGAAATGGCAGGAGTGGTTCGGCAGAGATGGTCCAACTCCGAGTTTATCAGCGCAGGATATTTTGAACATCGATAAGAGCTTAGAGAGTCGAATATCGGGTTACCCAGGCTTGTTCTTGGATTTGTGTAAGCAAAATTCGATAACATGAAACTTCGAGTCTGCATTCGTAGTGTTCCTCTTTAATTCTTCGTCGCATCGTAAAACTGAAACTCACGCTGTGCTGGATGTTAAATCACGTGTTTATGCTTCGCTAATACATAATTGAACATAATTGAACATATCGCGATTTCGACATTTTACGTCATTCACGAATGTCGTACAAGAGATGTAATTAGCATTATAGCGTGTAGCATCGCGTAAATCTTTCAAAGGCTTCCACGGTCACATCCTTCTAAAGGGACTTCAAGACAATCCCGATTTAACTTTCCCATCTTGTTAATTTTTTTCATGATACTAGCTAGCCTATCCTTCGACCCAAAACGAGATTGGGGCGTCCGGGTTGGTAACTGGTACATCATCCGGAAAGTTACAGGCAATGACTATAAGGACAGCGATTCGGACGAGTGGGACATGAGACCCTTCCTGCCGAATCTGCCCTCACCTCCCGATTGGATTCCTGACTTTCGCAAACTCGGATTTCCGGAAGCTACGGAATCTCCAATGACTACACCGAAGATTGAATCGACTACATTGAGACGGACGACCCAAGCTGTTACTCAAACGCAATCAGTCTTAACTTCTACCGAATCAACTGTAACCACCACTGAGGCCATCGTAACTTCTACCGAATCGACTCCACTTACTACCCAATTAATTACAACTTCCATAGAGCCGATTGCGCCGGTTGAGCCGATAGAGTCTGAAGAAATTCTGTCTTCTAGTGAATTTGTTATAACAAATAGGGAACCGGTTACAGTACCTACTGAATCTACATTAACATCTACCGAGCCAATTACCGAATTAACTGTTCCGTCCATTGAATCTACTGTGATTTCTGTCGAATCGATATCAACCACTGAACCGAGTTTGACTTCTGTTAGATCAATCGAAACATCTATCGAATCTACTGTAATTAATACTGACGCAGTCGTGACGTCCACGGAAGAATTGACTACTATTACTACTACTACCACTGACAATGAGTCACCTATAACGTCCACCGAACTAATTTTACCTATCTTTAATAAGCGAGTAGAAGAGAACGAGACCGTCAATAAACGTACCACAAAGAAACCTCGTCCAGCATCTGCCGAAGTCATAATGTTTTAGAAACAGATTGCATATTATCAGAAAATAAATTCAGGTGTATGTCTTGGTACAATTTTTCTTAATAAAGTTTCAAACTAAATAAATTGTAAATACATATTAATTAGGTACAAAAATATTAATATGCTAAAAATAGAAATAATAAATCCGCAAAAAATAATTAAAAATTTTTAAACATTAAAAAATTTGTAATATATTTATACAAATAAATATATTAGAGAAAAAGAAAAAATTAATCTCATAAATATTAGTCGTTCTATGCAGATAACCTGAATTTTGAACAGTGTTTTTGTGGGGATAATAGCATATTAATTAAATATAATATGATTAATTTTTTAAATAAGACATTCTTACGAGATGTCAAAAGAAATGAGACAAATGGATTTTCATCAAGAAGAATACGTTTATTCCGTAAAATTTATTATAATTACAGCTCTATTCCATAATAAAATATAATAACTTTTACGTTGATGATCGTGACCTTCAAGATGGCTTCTTTTACTGTAATAGAAAAGAAAGAATTTTGTGTGTATTCAAAAATGTTTTTTCTCTTACTTAAAATCAACTGTTTAACATGCACATAACAAATTTTACAAATATACAAATTGTTATAGAAATTGTTATAGAAATACGATAGCACATATACATATATTTATATCTGCAATTAATATATAAAGCATTATCTCCCTCAAGCGTGATAATTAAATATAAAAAATATATGCACTAACAAGAAATTCAATATAATTTAACATTCAAGTATTTTCAAAATTATTTAGACATTAGCAGTTTTTGTGCACTAATTTTACACTAATATAGAATGCATATGTAACACAGAATTAACTCTAAAATAAAATAAAATTATTTGTTACTTTGTTAATGCATTTGTAATTTATTGAAACTAAAGCTTTTGATCACTTCTGACAAGCTTAATATTTTTTCATCTTAAGGATGTGGTTTAATTTAGCGTTTAATCACTACTTAAAAAAAATTTGATTACTATAGTTCAATTTTACAAAAGTTACGAAAGTTCAATTTTTATTTTAATTGTAGTAATATTAGATATGTTAGTAAGCTTATTAAATTATTAAACAGCAGAATGCAAGTATAGATAAGTAATCAAGTCCTGTATACTTGATTATGTATTTTCTAAATCTACACAATACTCAACATTGTCAAAGACGCTTATAATATATGATATGAAAATATAATAGCCTGTGCAAGATTATTACATTTTCATATATGTAAATGAAATATTACATTTTTATATCAGTATGTATTAAAATAGAAGATTAGTAATATAACAAATAAAACATAAAATTATAAAATCATGTATAATGTTCTGATATAAAAATATCAAGAAATTATTAGCATGCTCATACAATTAACAAAGAACAAAAGTATGAAACTTAAAGATTTGCATGCTGACCCTGATTAAGCAACAAGATATTGCCCCTCCAGAAGTCTGTAGTGCAAATGATGATCATTTCTCTATTTCCTTCCCTAGAATGTGAATAAGAAGCGTATACCACTGTAGCATGCATAATAGATATCAGACCAAAGAAAAAATTTATTTCTGAATTGTCCATGAATGCTATTATATTATCAATAAGAAATATTTTATAGTTTTCATTTCTATTTCGTTATTCTCTCATAGATATCATATATACATCACACAACTGATGTACTGTGAGGAATATAAAAAGTTTTTTAAGTCACATCTTAAAAATCTATTAATTATAAATTTTTATAAAAAATAGGTGAATATTTATCAGGTATTTATAATTATTCATTCAATATTAAGAATTTAATTGTAAACCATGTAAGAAAATCTGCTGACATATACAAACTATCCGATTTTATTGAATATGGTAGTGCATTAATATAAGAAAATTACCTGAATGAAAACAAAGATAGAAAAGATTTTCATGTCAGATAGAACATATAATTTAAAGCGAATTATAAATTTGATATAAGAGATTTAAGCCCAAGCCCATGATTAAAAAAAAAGAAAAACATTTCAACATGCATAAGATATTTTATATTGATAAGCATTCAATGATGAGAAAGAATAAAGATTTTTTTACAATGTTGCAGCATTAACGTTCGAGTAAGACAGCGAGAAATATGGTCATGTTTATGTAAAGAAATATATTATTTCGCCTACCTTTTTAGACGCTGCTCCAACTTTACTCTTCTTAGTACCCCTAACTTTCTTCATTCTGTTCTTGCGTTCCTTACGCTGTTTTCTGGTTTGTTTCTGTTTCTCGAAGAGACCATGCCTTGCTAACCTATATTTAGGTTCAAATTTTTTTGCGAAGTCCAAGGTGTCGTAGATAAGTGCAAATCCAGTAGATTTGCCACCACCGAAGTTGGTTTGGAAGCCAAACACAAAGACAACATCCGGGGTCACTTTGTACATCTTAGCTAGTTTTTCGCGTATCTCGGTTTTACGAACCGATGGTTGGCCAGGATGGATTACATCTACGACCTACAAGATGAAACGTACATATAAAATTCTTACCTGTATCATCATCGATATCAATCGGATAAAAAATATAGAAATCA